>CAWUFW010026742.1:0-31175 GCA_963921515.1 Calotriton arnoldi
CAGATCAGTTGACTGGGGGTGAGTGTTTGATTGGCTCAAACGTTCCGTCCATCATCCCCTTTTGTATCGCTTTGTTCGCCCTAAGTTGGCGGGGGTATGCCCAGACGTGGGTCCCTTGCTCACTTTGCCACTGGATTCAAGCAAGCCTGGCTGATGACGGCTGGAATGCCAGAAACCGGTCCTAGGATGCTTGTTTCCGGTCCAGGGAAGACATGGCTTGGCAGTTCGGGCTGGACTGTTCCCATGAGGCACAGGGTCAGACTGATTTGCATATGGCCATGTCTGAACTGGGGTGGTGGAGTGAGCTAAAGAATGATGATGGATTAAACCCAGATCAGTTGACTGGGGGTGAGTGTTTGATTGGCTCAAACGTTCCGTCCATCATCCCCTTTTGTATCGCTTGTTCGCCCTAAGTTGGCGGGGGTATGCCCAGACGTGGGTCCCTTGCTCACTTTGCCACTGGATTCAAGCAAGCCTGGCTGATGACGGCTGGAATGCCAGAAACCGGTCCTAGGATGCTTGTTTCCGGTCCAGGGAAGACATGGCTTGGCAGTTCGGGCTGTACTGTTCCCATGAGGCACAGGGTCAGACTGATTTGCATATGGCCATGTCTGAACTGGGGTGGTGGAGTGAGCTAAAGAATGATGATGGATTAAACCCAGATCAGTTGACTGGGGGTGAGTGTTTGATTGGCTCAAACGTTCCGTCCATCATCCCCTTTTGTATCGCTTTGTTCGCCCTAAGTTGGCGGGGGTATGCCCAGACGTGGGTCCCTTGCTCACTTTGCCACTGGATTCAAGCAAGCCTGGCTGATGACGGCTGGAATGCCAGAAACCGGTCCTAGGATACTTGTTTCCGGTCCAGGGAAGACATGGCTTGGCAGTTCGGGCTGGACTGTTCCCATGAGGCACAGGGTCAGACTGATTTGCATATGGCCATGTCTGAACTGGGGTGGTGGAGTGAGCTAAAGAATGATGATGGATTAAACCCAGATCAGTTGACTGGGGGTGAGTGTTTGATTGGCTCAAACGTTCCGTCCATCATCCCCTTTTGTATCGCTTTGTTTGCCCTAAGTTGGCGGGGGTATGCCCAGACGTGGGTCCCTTGCTCACTTTGCCACTGGATTCAAGCAAGCCTGGCTGATGACGGCTGGAATGCCAGAAACCGGTCCTAGGATGCTTGTTTCCGGTCCAGGGAAGACATGGCTTGGCAGTTCGGGCTGTACTGTTCCCATGAGGCACAGGGTCAGACTGATTTGCATATGGCCATGTCTGAACTGGGGTGGTGGAGTGAGCTAAAGAATGATGATGGATTAAACCCAGATCAGTTGACTGGGGGTGAGTGTTTGATTGGCTCAAACGTTCCGTCCATCATCCCCTTTTGTATCGCTTTGTTTGCCCTAAGTTGGCGGGGGTATGCCCAGACGTGGGTCCCTTGCTCACTTTGCCACTGGATTCAAGCAAGCCTGGCTGATGACGGCTGGAATGCCAGAAACCGGTCCTAGGATACTTGTTTCCGGTCCAGGGAAGACATGGCTTGGCAGTTCGGGCTGGACTGTTCCCATGAGGCACAGGGTCAGACTGATTTGCATATGGCCATGTCTGAACTGGGGTGGTGGAGTGAGCTAAAGAATGATGATGGATTAAACCCAGATCAGTTGACTGGGGGTGAGTGTTTGATTGGCTCAAACGTTCCGTCCATCATCCCCTTTTGTATCGCTTTGTTTGCCCTAAGTTGGCGGGGGTATGCCCAGACGTGGGTCCCTTGCTCACTTTGCCACTGGATTCAAGCAAGCCTGGCTGATGACGGCTGGAATGCCAGAAACCGGTCCTAGGATACTTGTTTCCGGTCCAGGGAAGACATGGCTTGGCAGTTCGGGCTGTACTGTTCCCATGAGGCACAGGGTCAGACTGATTTGCATATGGCCATGTCTGAACTGGGGTGGTGGAGTGAGCTAAAGAATGATGATGGATTAAACCCAGATCAGTTGACTGGGGGTGAGTGTTTGATTGGCTCAAACGTTCCGTCCATCATCCCCTTTTGTATCGCTTTGTTTGCCCTAAGTTGGCGGGGGTATGCCCAGACGTGGGTCCCTTGCTCACTTTGCCACTGGATTCAAGCAAGCCTGGCTGATGACGGCTGGAATGCCAGAAACCGGTCCTAGGATGCTTGTTTCCGGTCCAGGGAAGACATGGCTTGGCAGTTCGGGCTGGACTGTTCCCATGAGGCACAGGGTCAGACTGATTTGCATATGGCCATGTCTGAACTGGGGTGGTGGAGTGAGCTAAAGAATGATGATGGATTAAACCCAGATCAGTTGACTGGGGGTGAGTGTTTGATTGGCTCAAACGTTCCGTCCATCATCCCCTTTTGTATCGCTTTGTTTGCCCTAAGTTGGCGGGGGTATGCCCAGACGTGGGTCCCTTGCTCACTTTGCCACTGGATTCAAGCAAGCCTGGCTGATGACGGCTGGAATGCCAGAAACCGGTCCTAGGATGCTTGTTTCCGGTCCAGGGAAGACATGGCTTGGCAGTTCGGGCTGGACTGTTCCCATGAGGCACAGGGTCAGACTGATTTGCATATGGCCATGTCTGAACTGGGGTGGTGGAGTGAGCTAAAGAATGATGATGGATTAAACCCAGATCAGTTGACTGGGGGTGAGTGTTTGATTGGCTCAAACGTTCCGTCCATCATCCCCTTTTGTATCGCTTTGTTTGCCCTAAGTTGGCGGGGGTATGCCCAGACGTGGGTCCCTTGCTCACTTTGCCACTGGATTCAAGCAAGCCTGGCTGATGACGGCTGGAATGCCAGAAACCGGTCCTAGGATGCTTGTTTCCGGTCCAGGGAAGACATGGCTTGGCAGTTCGGGCTGGACTGTTCCCATGAGGCACAGGGTCAGACTGATTTGCATATGGCCATGTCTGAACTGGGGTGGTGGAGTGAGCTAAAGAATGATGATGGATTAAACCCAGATCAGTTGACTGGGGGTGAGTGTTTGATTGGCTCAAACGTTCCGTCCATCATCCCCTTTTGTATCGCTTTGTTTGCCCTAAGTTGGCGGGGGTATGCCCAGACGTGGGTCCCTTGCTCACTTTGCCACTGGATTCAAGCAAGCCTGGCTGATGACGGCTGGAATGCCAGAAACCGGTCCTAGGATGCTTGTTTCCGGTCCAGGGAAGACATGGCTTGGCAGTTCGGGCTGTACTGTTCCCATGAGGCACAGGGTCAGACTGATTTGCATATGGCCATGTCTGAACTGGGGTGGTGGAGTGAGCTAAAGAATGATGATGGATTAAACCCAGATCAGTTGACTGGGGGTGAGTGTTTGATTGGCTCAAACGTTCCGTCCATCATCCCCTTTTGTATCGCTTTGTTTGCCCTAAGTTGGCGGGGGTATGCCCAGACGTGGGTCCCTTGCTCACTTTGCCACTGGATTCAAGCAAGCCTGGCTGATGACGGCTGGAATGCCAGAAACCGGTCCTAGGATGCTTGTTTCCGGTCCAGGGAAGACATGGCTTGGCAGTTCGGGCTGTACTGTTCCCATGAGGCACAGGGTCAGACTGATTTGCATATGGCCATGTCTGAACTGGGGTGGTGGAGTGAGCTAAAGAATGATGATGGATTAAACCCAGATCAGTTGACTGGGGGTGAGTGTTTGATTGGCTCAAACGTTCCGTCCATCATCCCCTTTTGTATCGCTTTGTTTGCCCTAAGTTGGCGGGGGTATGCCCAGACGTGGGTCCCTTGCTCACTTTGCCACTGGATTCAAGCAAGCCTGGCTGATGACGGCTGGAATGCCAGAAACCGGTCCTAGGATACTTGTTTCCGGTCCAGGGAAGACATGGCTTGGCAGTTCGGGCTGTACTGTTCCCATGAGGCACAGGGTCAGACTGATTTGCATATGGCCATGTCTGAACTGGGGTGGTGGAGTGAGCTAAAGAATGATGATGGATTAAACCCAGATCAGTTGACTGGGGGTGAGTGTTTGATTGGCTCAAACGTTCCGTCCATCATCCCCTTTTGTATCGCTTTGTTTGCCCTAAGTTGGCGGGGGTATGCCCAGACGTGGGTCCCTTGCTCACTTTGCCACTGGATTCAAGCAAGCCTGGCTGATGACGGCTGGAATGCCAGAAACCGGTCCTAGGATGCTTGTTTCCGGTCCAGGGAAGACATGGCTTGGCAGTTCGGGCTGTACTGTTCCCATGAGGCACAGGGTCAGACTGATTTGCATATGGCCATGTCTGAACTGGGGTGGTGGAGTGAGCTAAAGAATGATGATGGATTAAACCCAGATCAGTTGACTGGGGGTGAGTGTTTGATTGGCTCAAACGTTCCGTCCATCATCCCCTTTTGTATCGCTTTGTTTGCCCTAAGTTGGCGGGGGTATGCCCAGACGTGGGTCCCTTGCTCACTTTGCCACTGGATTCAAGCAAGCCTGGCTGATGACGGCTGGAATGCCAGAAACCGGTCCTAGGATGCTTGTTTCCGGTCCAGGGAAGACATGGCTTGGCAGTTCGGGCTGTACTGTTCCCATGAGGCACAGGGTCAGACTGATTTGCATATGGCCATGTCTGAACTGGGGTGGTGGAGTGAGCTAAAGAATGATGATGGATTAAACCCAGATCAGTTGACTGGGGGTGAGTGTTTGATTGGCTCAAACGTTCCGTCCATCATCCCCTTTTGTATCGCTTTGTTTGCCCTAAGTTGGCGGGGGTATGCCCAGACGTGGGTCCCTTGCTCACTTTGCCACTGGATTCAAGCAAGCCTGGCTGATGACGGCTGGAATGCCAGAAACCGGTCCTAGGATGCTTGTTTCCGGTCCAGGGAAGACATGGCTTGGCAGTTCGGGCTGTACTGTTCCCATGAGGCACAGGGTCAGACTGATTTGCATATGGCCATGTCTGAACTGGGGTGGTGGAGTGAGCTAAAGAATGATGATGGATTAAACCCAGATCAGTTGACTGGGGGTGAGTGTTTGATTGGCTCAAACGTTCCGTCCATCATCCCCTTTTGTATCGCTTTGTTTGCCCTAAGTTGGCGGGGGTATGCCCAGACGTGGGTCCCTTGCTCACTTTGCCACTGGATTCAAGCAAGCCTGGCTGATGACGGCTGGAATGCCAGAAACCGGTCCTAGGATACTTGTTTCCGGTCCAGGGAAGACATGGCTTGGCAGTTCGGGCTGTACTGTTCCCATGAGGCACAGGGTCAGACTGATTTGCATATGGCCATGTCTGAACTGGGGTGGTGGAGTGAGCTAAAGAATGATGATGGATTAAACCCAGATCAGTTGACTGGGGGTGAGTGTTTGATTGGCTCAAACGTTCCGTCCATCATCCCCTTTTGTATCGCTTTGTTTGCCCTAAGTTGGCGGGGGTATGCCCAGACGTGGGTCCCTTGCTCACTTTGCCACTGGATTCAAGCAAGCCTGGCTGATGACGGCTGGAATGCCAGAAACCGGTCCTAGGATACTTGTTTCCGGTCCAGGGAAGACATGGCTTGGCAGTTCGGGCTGTACTGTTCCCATGAGGCACAGGGTCAGACTGATTTGCATATGGCCATGTCTGAACTGGGGTGGTGGAGTGAGCTAAAGAATGATGATGGATTAAACCCAGATCAGTTGACTGGGGGTGAGTGTTTGATTGGCTCAAACGTTCCGTCCATCATCCCCTTTTGTATCGCTTTGTTTGCCCTAAGTTGGCGGGGGTATGCCCAGACGTGGGTCCCTTGCTCACTTTGCCACTGGATTCAAGCAAGCCTGGCTGATGACGGCTGGAATGCCAGAAACCGGTCCTAGGATACTTGTTTCCGGTCCAGGGAAGACATGGCTTGGCAGTTCGGGCTGTACTGTTCCCATGAGGCACAGGGTCAGACTGATTTGCATATGGCCATGTCTGAACTGGGGTGGTGGAGTGAGCTAAAGAATGATGATGGATTAAACCCAGATCAGTTGACTGGGGGTGAGTGTTTGATTGGCTCAAACGTTCCGTCCATCATCCCCTTTTGTATCGCTTTGTTTGCCCTAAGTTGGCGGGGGTATGCCCAGACGTGGGTCCCTTGCTCACTTTGCCACTGGATTCAAGCAAGCCTGGCTGATGACGGCTGGAATGCCAGAAACCGGTCCTAGGATGCTTGTTTCCGGTCCAGGGAAGACATGGCTTGGCAGTTCGGGCTGTACTGTTCCCATGAGGCACAGGGTCAGACTGATTTGCATATGGCCATGTCTGAACTGGGGTGGTGGAGTGAGCTAAAGAATGATGAT
This sequence comes from Calotriton arnoldi, assembly GCA_963921515.1. Lineage (NCBI taxonomy): Eukaryota > Metazoa > Chordata > Amphibia > Caudata > Salamandridae > Calotriton > Calotriton arnoldi. The sequence continues at coordinate 6,260 of CAWUFW010026742.1, forward strand.
GGATTAAACCCAGATCAGTTGACTGGGGGTGAGTGTTTGATTGGCTCAAACGTTCCGTCCATCATCCCCTTTTGTATCGCTTTGTTTGCCCTAAGTTGGCGGGGGTATGCCCAGACGTGGGTCCCTTGCTCACTTTGCCACTGGATTCAAGCAAGCCTGGCTGATGACGGCTGGAATGCCAGAAACCGGTCCTAGGATGCTTGTTTCCGGTCCAGGGAAGACATGGCTTGGCAGTTCGGGCTGTACTGTTCCCATGAGGCACAGGGTCAGACTGATTTGCATATGGCCATGTCTGAACTGGGGTGGTGGAGTGAGCTAAAGAATGATGATGGATTAAACCCAGATCAGTTGACTGGGGGTGAGTGTTTGATTGGCTCAAACGTTCCGTCCATCATCCCCTTTTGTATCGCTTTGTTTGCCCTAAGTTGGCGGGGGTATGCCCAGACGTGGGTCCCTTGCTCACTTTGCCACTGGATTCAAGCAAGCCTGGCTGATGACGGCTGGAATGCCAGAAACCGGTCCTAGGATGCTTGTTTCCGGTCCAGGGAAGACATGGCTTGGCAGTTCGGGCTGTACTGTTCCCATGAGGCACAGGGTCAGACTGATTTGCATATGGCCATGTCTGAACTGGGGTGGTGGAGTGAGCTAAAGAATGATGATGGATTAAACCCAGATCAGTTGACTGGGGGTGAGTGTTTGATTGGCTCAAACGTTCCGTCCATCATCCCCTTTTGTATCGCTTTGTTTGCCCTAAGTTGGCGGGGGTATGCCCAGACGTGGGTCCCTTGCTCACTTTGCCACTGGATTCAAGCAAGCCTGGCTGATGACGGCTGGAATGCCAGAAACCGGTCCTAGGATACTTGTTTCCGGTCCAGGGAAGACATGGCTTGGCAGTTCGGGCTGTACTGTTCCCATGAGGCACAGGGTCAGACTGATTTGCATATGGCCATGTCTGAACTGGGGTGGTGGAGTGAGCTAAAGAATGATGATGGATTAAACCCAGATCAGTTGACTGGGGGTGAGTGTTTGATTGGCTCAAACGTTCCGTCCATCATCCCCTTTTGTATCGCTTTGTTTGCCCTAAGTTGGCGGGGGTATGCCCAGACGTGGGTCCCTTGCTCACTTTGCCACTGGATTCAAGCAAGCCTGGCTGATGACGGCTGGAATGCCAGAAACCGGTCCTAGGATACTTGTTTCCGGTCCAGGGAAGACATGGCTTGGCAGTTCGGGCTGTACTGTTCCCATGAGGCACAGGGTCAGACTGATTTGCATATGGCCATGTCTGAACTGGGGTGGTGGAGTGAGCTAAAGAATGATGATGGATTAAACCCAGATCAGTTGACTGGGGGTGAGTGTTTGATTGGCTCAAACGTTCCGTCCATCATCCCCTTTTGTATCGCTTTGTTTGCCCTAAGTTGGCGGGGGTATGCCCAGACGTGGGTCCCTTGCTCACTTTGCCACTGGATTCAAGCAAGCCTGGCTGATGACGGCTGGAATGCCAGAAACCGGTCCTAGGATGCTTGTTTCCGGTCCAGGGAAGACATGGCTTGGCAGTTCGGGCTGTACTGTTCCCATGAGGCACAGGGTCAGACTGATTTGCATATGGCCATGTCTGAACTGGGGTGGTGGAGTGAGCTAAAGAATGATGATGGATTAAACCCAGATCAGTTGACTGGGGGTGAGTGTTTGATTGGCTCAAACGTTCCGTCCATCATCCCCTTTTGTATCGCTTTGTTTGCCCTAAGTTGGCGGGGGTATGCCCAGACGTGGGTCCCTTGCTCACTTTGCCACTGGATTCAAGCAAGCCTGGCTGATGACGGCTGGAATGCCAGAAACCGGTCCTAGGATGCTTGTTTCCGGTCCAGGGAAGACATGGCTTGGCAGTTCGGGCTGTACTGTTCCCATGAGGCACAGGGTCAGACTGATTTGCATATGGCCATGTCTGAACTGGGGTGGTGGAGTGAGCTAAAGAATGATGATGGATTAAACCCAGATCAGTTGACTGGGGGTGAGTGTTTGATTGGCTCAAACGTTCCGTCCATCATCCCCTTTTGTATCGCTTTGTTTGCCCTAAGTTGGCGGGGGTATGCCCAGACGTGGGTCCCTTGCTCACTTTGCCACTGGATTCAAGCAAGCCTGGCTGATGACGGCTGGAATGCCAGAAACCGGTCCTAGGATGCTTGTTTCCGGTCCAGGGAAGACATGGCTTGGCAGTTCGGGCTGTACTGTTCCCATGAGGCACAGGGTCAGACTGATTTGCATATGGCCATGTCTGAACTGGGGTGGTGGAGTGAGCTAAAGAATGATGATGGATTAAACCCAGATCAGTTGACTGGGGGTGAGTGTTTGATTGGCTCAAACGTTCCGTCCATCATCCCCTTTTGTATCGCTTTGTTTGCCCTAAGTTGGCGGGGGTATGCCCAGACGTGGGTCCCTTGCTCACTTTGCCACTGGATTCAAGCAAGCCTGGCTGATGACGGCTGGAATGCCAGAAACCGGTCCTAGGATACTTGTTTCCGGTCCAGGGAAGACATGGCTTGGCAGTTCGGGCTGTACTGTTCCCATGAGGCACAGGGTCAGACTGATTTGCATATGGCCATGTCTGAACTGGGGTGGTGGAGTGAGCTAAAGAATGATGATGGATTAAACCCAGATCAGTTGACTGGGGGTGAGTGTTTGATTGGCTCAAACGTTCCGTCCATCATCCCCTTTTGTATCGCTTTGTTTGCCCTAAGTTGGCGGGGGTATGCCCAGACGTGGGTCCCTTGCTCACTTTGCCACTGGATTCAAGCAAGCCTGGCTGATGACGGCTGGAATGCCAGAAACCGGTCCTAGGATACTTGTTTCCGGTCCAGGGAAGACATGGCTTGGCAGTTCGGGCTGTACTGTTCCCATGAGGCACAGGGTCAGACTGATTTGCATATGGCCATGTCTGAACTGGGGTGGTGGAGTGAGCTAAAGAATGATGATGGATTAAACCCAGATCAGTTGACTGGGGGTGAGTGTTTGATTGGCTCAAACGTTCCGTCCATCATCCCCTTTTGTATCGCTTTGTTTGCCCTAAGTTGGCGGGGGTATGCCCAGACGTGGGTCCCTTGCTCACTTTGCCACTGGATTCAAGCAAGCCTGGCTGATGACGGCTGGAATGCCAGAAACCGGTCCTAGGATACTTGTTTCCGGTCCAGGGAAGACATGGCTTGGCAGTTCGGGCTGTACTGTTCCCATGAGGCACAGGGTCAGACTGATTTGCATATGGCCATGTCTGAACTGGGGTGGTGGAGTGAGCTAAAGAATGATGATGGATTAAACCCAGATCAGTTGACTGGGGGTGAGTGTTTGATTGGCTCAAACGTTCCGTCCATCATCCCCTTTTGTATCGCTTTGTTTGCCCTAAGTTGGCGGGGGTATGCCCAGACGTGGGTCCCTTGCTCACTTTGCCACTGGATTCAAGCAAGCCTGGCTGATGACGGCTGGAATGCCAGAAACCGGTCCTAGGATGCTTGTTTCCGGTCCAGGGAAGACATGGCTTGGCAGTTCGGGCTGTACTGTTCCCATGAGGCACAGGGTCAGACTGATTTGCATATGGCCATGTCTGAACTGGGGTGGTGGAGTGAGCTAAAGAATGATGATGGATTAAACCCAGATCAGTTGACTGGGGGTGAGTGTTTGATTGGCTCAAACGTTCCGTCCATCATCCCCTTTTGTATCGCTTTGTTTGCCCTAAGTTGGCGGGGGTATGCCCAGACGTGGGTCCCTTGCTCACTTTGCCACTGGATTCAAGCAAGCCTGGCTGATGACGGCTGGAATGCCAGAAACCGGTCCTAGGATGCTTGTTTCCGGTCCAGGGAAGACATGGCTTGGCAGTTCGGGCTGTACTGTTCCCATGAGGCACAGGGTCAGACTGATTTGCATATGGCCATGTCTGAACTGGGGTGGTGGAGTGAGCTAAAGAATGATGATGGATTAAACCCAGATCAGTTGACTGGGGGTGAGTGTTTGATTGGCTCAAACGTTCCGTCCATCATCCCCTTTTGTATCGCTTTGTTTGCCCTAAGTTGGCGGGGGTATGCCCAGACGTGGGTCCCTTGCTCACTTTGCCACTGGATTCAAGCAAGCCTGGCTGATGACGGCTGGAATGCCAGAAACCGGTCCTAGGATGCTTGTTTCCGGTCCAGGGAAGACATGGCTTGGCAGTTCGGGCTGTACTGTTCCCATGAGGCACAGGGTCAGACTGATTTGCATATGGCCATGTCTGAACTGGGGTGGTGGAGTGAGCTAAAGAATGATGATGGATTAAACCCAGATCAGTTGACTGGGGGTGAGTGTTTGATTGGCTCAAACGTTCCGTCCATCATCCCCTTTTGTATCGCTTTGTTTGCCCTAAGTTGGCGGGGGTATGCCCAGACGTGGGTCCCTTGCTCACTTTGCCACTGGATTCAAGCAAGCCTGGCTGATGACGGCTGGAATGCCAGAAACCGGTCCTAGGATGCTTGTTTCCGGTCCAGGGAAGACATGGCTTGGCAGTTCGGGCTGTACTGTTCCCATGAGGCACAGGGTCAGACTGATTTGCATATGGCCATGTCTGAACTGGGGTGGTGGAGTGAGCTAAAGAATGATGATGGATTAAACCCAGATCAGTTGACTGGGGGTGAGTGTTTGATTGGCTCAAACGTTCCGTCCATCATCCCCTTTTGTATCGCTTTGTTTGCCCTAAGTTGGCGGGGGTATGCCCAGACGTGGGTCCCTTGCTCACTTTGCCACTGGATTCAAGCAAGCCTGGCTGATGACGGCTGGAATGCCAGAAACCGGTCCTAGGATGCTTGTTTCCGGTCCAGGGAAGACATGGCTTGGCAGTTCGGGCTGTACTGTTCCCATGAGGCACAGGGTCAGACTGATTTGCATATGGCCATGTCTGAACTGGGGTGGTGGAGTGAGCTAAAGAATGATGATGGATTAAACCCAGATCAGTTGACTGGGGGTGAGTGTTTGATTGGCTCAAACGTTCCGTCCATCATCCCCTTTTGTATCGCTTTGTTTGCCCTAAGTTGGCGGGGGTATGCCCAGACGTGGGTCCCTTGCTCACTTTGCCACTGGATTCAAGCAAGCCTGGCTGATGACGGCTGGAATGCCAGAAACCGGTCCTAGGATGCTTGTTTCCGGTCCAGGGAAGACATGGCTTGGCAGTTCGGGCTGTACTGTTCCCATGAGGCACAGGGTCAGACTGATTTGCATATGGCCATGTCTGAACTGGGGTGGTGGAGTGAGCTAAAGAATGATGATGGATTAAACCCAGATCAGTTGACTGGGGGTGAGTGTTTGATTGGCTCAAACGTTCCGTCCATCATCCCCTTTTGTATCGCTTTGTTTGCCCTAAGTTGGCGGGGGTATGCCCAGACGTGGGTCCCTTGCTCACTTTGCCACTGGATTCAAGCAAGCCTGGCTGATGACGGCTGGAATGCCAGAAACCGGTCCTAGGATGCTTGTTTCCGGTCCAGGGAAGACATGGCTTGGCAGTTCGGGCTGTACTGTTCCCATGAGGCACAGGGTCAGACTGATTTGCATATGGCCATGTCTGAACTGGGGTGGTGGAGTGAGCTAAAGAATGATGATGGATTAAACCCAGATCAGTTGACTGGGGGTGAGTGTTTGATTGGCTCAAACGTTCCGTCCATCATCCCCTTTTGTATCGCTTTGTTTGCCCTAAGTTGGCGGGGGTATGCCCAGACGTGGGTCCCTTGCTCACTTTGCCACTGGATTCAAGCAAGCCTGGCTGATGACGGCTGGAATGCCAGAAACCGGTCCTAGGATGCTTGTTTCCGGTCCAGGGAAGACATGGCTTGGCAGTTCGGGCTGTACTGTTCCCATGAGGCACAGGGTCAGACTGATTTGCATATGGCCATGTCTGAACTGGGGTGGTGGAGTGAGCTAAAGAATGATGATGGATTAAACCCAGATCAGTTGACTGGGGGTGAGTGTTTGATTGGCTCAAACGTTCCGTCCATCATCCCCTTTTGTATCGCTTTGTTTGCCCTAAGTTGGCGGGGGTATGCCCAGACGTGGGTCCCTTGCTCACTTTGCCACTGGATTCAAGCAAGCCTGGCTGATGACGGCTGGAATGCCAGAAACCGGTCCTAGGATGCTTGTTTCCGGTCCAGGGAAGACATGGCTTGGCAGTTCGGGCTGTACTGTTCCCATGAGGCACAGGGTCAGACTGATTTGCATATGGCCATGTCTGAACTGGGGTGGTGGAGTGAGCTAAAGAATGATGATGGATTAAACCCAGATCAGTTGACTGGGGGTGAGTGTTTGATTGGCTCAAACGTTCCGTCCATCATCCCCTTTTGTATCGCTTTGTTTGCCCTAAGTTGGCGGGGGTATGCCCAGACGTGGGTCCCTTGCTCACTTTGCCACTGGATTCAAGCAAGCCTGGCTGATGACGGCTGGAATGCCAGAAACCGGTCCTAGGATGCTTGTTTCCGGTCCAGGGAAGACATGGCTTGGCAGTTCGGGCTGTACTGTTCCCATGAGGCACAGGGTCAGACTGATTTGCATATGGCCATGTCTGAACTGGGGTGGTGGAGTGAGCTAAAGAATGATGATGGATTAAACCCAGATCAGTTGACTGGGGGTGAGTGTTTGATTGGCTCAAACGTTCCGTCCATCATCCCCTTTTGTATCGCTTTGTTTGCCCTAAGTTGGCGGGGGTATGCCCAGACGTGGGTCCCTTGCTCACTTTGCCACTGGATTCAAGCAAGCCTGGCTGATGACGGCTGGAATGCCAGAAACCGGTCCTAGGATGCTTGTTTCCGGTCCAGGGAAGACATGGCTTGGCAGTTCGGGCTGTACTGTTCCCATGAGGCACAGGGTCAGACTGATTTGCATATGGCCATGTCTGAACTGGGGTGGTGGAGTGAGCTAAAGAATGATGATGGATTAAACCCAGATCAGTTGACTGGGGGTGAGTGTTTGATTGGCTCAAACGTTCCGTCCATCATCCCCTTTTGTATCGCTTTGTTTGCCCTAAGTTGGCGGGGGTATGCCCAGACGTGGGTCCCTTGCTCACTTTGCCACTGGATTCAAGCAAGCCTGGCTGATGACGGCTGGAATGCCAGAAACCGGTCCTAGGATGCTTGTTTCCGGTCCAGGGAAGACATGGCTTGGCAGTTCGGGCTGTACTGTTCCCATGAGGCACAGGGTCAGACTGATTTGCATATGGCCATGTCTGAACTGGGGTGGTGGAGTGAGCTAAAGAATGATGATGGATTAAACCCAGATCAGTTGACTGGGGGTGAGTGTTTGATTGGCTCAAACGTTCCGTCCATCATCCCCTTTTGTATCGCTTTGTTTGCCCTAAGTTGGCGGGGGTATGCCCAGACGTGGGTCCCTTGCTCACTTTGCCACTGGATTCAAGCAAGCCTGGCTGATGACGGCTGGAATGCCAGAAACCGGTCCTAGGATGCTTGTTTCCGGTCCAGGGAAGACATGGCTTGGCAGTTCGGGCTGTACTGTTCCCATGAGGCACAGGGTCAGACTGATTTGCATATGGCCATGTCTGAACTGGGGTGGTGGAGTGAGCTAAAGAATGATGATGGATTAAACCCAGATCAGTTGACTGGGGGTGAGTGTTTGATTGGCTCAAACGTTCCGTCCATCATCCCCTTTTGTATCGCTTTGTTTGCCCTAAGTTGGCGGGGGTATGCCCAGACGTGGGTCCCTTGCTCACTTTGCCACTGGATTCAAGCAAGCCTGGCTGATGACGGCTGGAATGCCAGAAACCGGTCCTAGGATGCTTGTTTCCGGTCCAGGGAAGACATGGCTTGGCAGTTCGGGCTGTACTGTTCCCATGAGGCACAGGGTCAGACTGATTTGCATATGGCCATGTCTGAACTGGGGTGGTGGAGTGAGCTAAAGAATGATGATGGATTAAACCCAGATCAGTTGACTGGGGGTGAGTGTTTGATTGGCTCAAACGTTCCGTCCATCATCCCCTTTTGTATCGCTTTGTTTGCCCTAAGTTGGCGGGGGTATGCCCAGACGTGGGTCCCTTGCTCACTTTGCCACTGGATTCAAGCAAGCCTGGCTGATGACGGCTGGAATGCCAGAAACCGGTCCTAGGATGCTTGTTTCCGGTCCAGGGAAGACATGGCTTGGCAGTTCGGGCTGTACTGTTCCCATGAGGCACAGGGTCAGACTGATTTGCATATGGCCATGTCTGAACTGGGGTGGTGGAGTGAGCTAAAGAATGATGATGGATTAAACCCAGATCAGTTGACTGGGGGTGAGTGTTTGATTGGCTCAAACGTTCCGTCCATCATCCCCTTTTGTATCGCTTTGTTTGCCCTAAGTTGGCGGGGGTATGCCCAGACGTGGGTCCCTTGCTCACTTTGCCACTGGATTCAAGCAAGCCTGGCTGATGACGGCTGGAATGCCAGAAACCGGTCCTAGGATGCTTGTTTCCGGTCCAGGGAAGACATGGCTTGGCAGTTCGGGCTGTACTGTTCCCATGAGGCACAGGGTCAGACTGATTTGCATATGGCCATGTCTGAACTGGGGTGGTGGAGTGAGCTAAAGAATGATGATGGATTAAACCCAGATCAGTTGACTGGGGGTGAGTGTTTGATTGGCTCAAACGTTCCGTCCATCATCCCCTTTTGTATCGCTTTGTTTGCCCTAAGTTGGCGGGGGTATGCCCAGACGTGGGTCCCTTGCTCACTTTGCCACTGGATTCAAGCAAGCCTGGCTGATGACGGCTGGAATGCCAGAAACCGGTCCTAGGATGCTTGTTTCCGGTCCAGGGAAGACATGGCTTGGCAGTTCGGGCTGTACTGTTCCCATGAGGCACAGGGTCAGACTGATTTGCATATGGCCATGTCTGAACTGGGGTGGTGGAGTGAGCTAAAGAATGATGATGGATTAAACCCAGATCAGTTGACTGGGGGTGAGTGTTTGATTGGCTCAAACGTTCCGTCCATCATCCCCTTTTGTATCGCTTTGTTTGCCCTAAGTTGGCGGGGGTATGCCCAGACGTGGGTCCCTTGCTCACTTTGCCACTGGATTCAAGCAAGCCTGGCTGATGACGGCTGGAATGCCAGAAACCGGTCCTAGGATGCTTGTTTCCGGTCCAGGGAAGACATGGCTTGGCAGTTCGGGCTGTACTGTTCCCATGAGGCACAGGGTCAGACTGATTTGCATATGGCCATGTCTGAACTGGGGTGGTGGAGTGAGCTAAAGAATGATGATGGATTAAACCCAGATCAGTTGACTGGGGGTGAGTGTTTGATTGGCTCAAACGTTCCGTCCATCATCCCCTTTTGTATCGCTTTGTTTGCCCTAAGTTGGCGGGGGTATGCCCAGACGTGGGTCCCTTGCTCACTTTGCCACTGGATTCAAGCAAGCCTGGCTGATGACGGCTGGAATGCCAGAAACCGGTCCTAGGATGCTTGTTTCCGGTCCAGGGAAGACATGGCTTGGCAGTTCGGGCTGTACTGTTCCCATGAGGCACAGGGTCAGACTGATTTGCATATGGCCATGTCTGAACTGGGGTGGTGGAGTGAGCTAAAGAATGATGATGGATTAAACCCAGATCAGTTGACTGGGGGTGAGTGTTTGATTGGCTCAAACGTTCCGTCCATCATCCCCTTTTGTATCGCTTTGTTTGCCCTAAGTTGGCGGGGGTATGCCCAGACGTGGGTCCCTTGCTCACTTTGCCACTGGATTCAAGCAAGCCTGGCTGATGACGGCTGGAATGCCAGAAACCGGTCCTAGGATGCTTGTTTCCGGTCCAGGGAAGACATGGCTTGGCAGTTCGGGCTGTACTGTTCCCATGAGGCACAGGGTCAGACTGATTTGCATATGGCCATGTCTGAACTGGGGTGGTGGAGTGAGCTAAAGAATGATGATGGATTAAACCCAGATCAGTTGACTGGGGGTGAGTGTTTGATTGGCTCAAACGTTCCGTCCATCATCCCCTTTTGTATCGCTTTGTTTGCCCTAAGTTGGCGGGGGTATGCCCAGACGTGGGTCCCTTGCTCACTTTGCCACTGGATTCAAGCAAGCCTGGCTGATGACGGCTGGAATGCCAGAAACCGGTCCTAGGATGCTTGTTTCCGGTCCAGGGAAGACATGGCTTGGCAGTTCGGGCTGTACTGTTCCCATGAGGCACAGGGTCAGACTGATTTGCATATGGCCATGTCTGAACTGGGGTGGTGGAGTGAGCTAAAGAATGATGATGGATTAAACCCAGATCAGTTGACTGGGGGTGAGTGTTTGATTGGCTCAAACGTTCCGTCCATCATCCCCTTTTGTATCGCTTTGTTTGCCCTAAGTTGGCGGGGGTATGCCCAGACGTGGGTCCCTTGCTCACTTTGCCACTGGATTCAAGCAAGCCTGGCTGATGACGGCTGGAATGCCAGAAACCGGTCCTAGGATGCTTGTTTCCGGTCCAGGGAAGACATGGCTTGGCAGTTCGGGCTGTACTGTTCCCATGAGGCACAGGGTCAGACTGATTTGCATATGGCCATGTCTGAACTGGGGTGGTGGAGTGAGCTAAAGAATGATGATGGATTAAACCCAGATCAGTTGACTGGGGGTGAGTGTTTGATTGGCTCAAACGTTCCGTCCATCATCCCCTTTTGTATCGCTTTGTTTGCCCTAAGTTGGCGGGGGTATGCCCAGACGTGGGTCCCTTGCTCACTTTGCCACTGGATTCAAGCAAGCCTGGCTGATGACGGCTGGAATGCCAGAAACCGGTCCTAGGATGCTTGTTTCCGGTCCAGGGAAGACATGGCTTGGCAGTTCGGGCTGTACTGTTCCCATGAGGCACAGGGTCAGACTGATTTGCATATGGCCATGTCTGAACTGGGGTGGTGGAGTGAGCTAAAGAATGATGATGGATTAAACCCAGATCAGTTGACTGGGGGTGAGTGTTTGATTGGCTCAAACGTTCCGTCCATCATCCCCTTTTGTATCGCTTTGTTTGCCCTAAGTTGGCGGGGGTATGCCCAGACGTGGGTCCCTTGCTCACTTTGCCACTGGATTCAAGCAAGCCTGGCTGATGACGGCTGGAATGCCAGAAACCGGTCCTAGGATGCTTGTTTCCGGTCCAGGGAAGACATGGCTTGGCAGTTCGGGCTGTACTGTTCCCATGAGGCACAGGGTCAGACTGATTTGCATATGGCCATGTCTGAACTGGGGTGGTGGAGTGAGCTAAAGAATGATGATGGATTAAACCCAGATCAGTTGACTGGGGGTGAGTGTTTGATTGGCTCAAACGTTCCGTCCATCATCCCCTTTTGTATCGCTTTGTTTGCCCTAAGTTGGCGGGGGTATGCCCAGACGTGGGTCCCTTGCTCACTTTGCCACTGGATTCAAGCAAGCCTGGCTGATGACGGCTGGAATGCCAGAAACCGGTCCTAGGATGCTTGTTTCCGGTCCAGGGAAGACATGGCTTGGCAGTTCGGGCTGTACTGTTCCCATGAGGCACAGGGTCAGACTGATTTGCATATGGCCATGTCTGAACTGGGGTGGTGGAGTGAGCTAAAGAATGATGATGGATTAAACCCAGATCAGTTGACTGGGGGTGAGTGTTTGATTGGCTCAAACGTTCCGTCCATCATCCCCTTTTGTATCGCTTTGTTTGCCCTAAGTTGGCGGGGGTATGCCCAGACGTGGGTCCCTTGCTCACTTTGCCACTGGATTCAAGCAAGCCTGGCTGATGACGGCTGGAATGCCAGAAACCGGTCCTAGGATGCTTGTTTCCGGTCCAGGGAAGACATGGCTTGGCAGTTCGGGCTGTACTGTTCCCATGAGGCACAGGGTCAGACTGATTTGCATATGGCCATGTCTGAACTGGGGTGGTGGAGTGAGCTAAAGAATGATGATGGATTAAACCCAGATCAGTTGACTGGGGGTGAGTGTTTGATTGGCTCAAACGTTCCGTCCATCATCCCCTTTTGTATCGCTTTGTTTGCCCTAAGTTGGCGGGGGTATGCCCAGACGTGGGTCCCTTGCTCACTTTGCCACTGGATTCAAGCAAGCCTGGCTGATGACGGCTGGAATGCCAGAAACCGGTCCTAGGATGCTTGTTTCCGGTCCAGGGAAGACATGGCTTGGCAGTTCGGGCTGTACTGTTCCCATGAGGCACAGGGTCAGACTGATTTGCATATGGCCATGTCTGAACTGGGGTGGTGGAGTGAGCTAAAGAATGATGATGGATTAAACCCAGATCAGTTGACTGGGGGTGAGTGTTTGATTGGCTCAAACGTTCCGTCCATCATCCCCTTTTGTATCGCTTTGTTTGCCCTAAGTTGGCGGGGGTATGCCCAGACGTGGGTCCCTTGCTCACTTTGCCACTGGATTCAAGCAAGCCTGGCTGATGACGGCTGGAATGCCAGAAACCGGTCCTAGGATGCTTGTTTCCGGTCCAGGGAAGACATGGCTTGGCAGTTCGGGCTGTACTGTTCCCATGAGGCACAGGGTCAGACTGATTTGCATATGGCCATGTCTGAACTGGGGTGGTGGAGTGAGCTAAAGAATGATGATGGATTAAACCCAGATCAGTTGACTGGGGGTGAGTGTTTGATTGGCTCAAACGTTCCGTCCATCATCCCCTTTTGTATCGCTTTGTTTGCCCTAAGTTGGCGGGGGTATGCCCAGACGTGGGTCCCTTGCTCACTTTGCCACTGGATTCAAGCAAGCCTGGCTGATGACGGCTGGAATGCCAGAAACCGGTCCTAGGATGCTTGTTTCCGGTCCAGGGAAGACATGGCTTGGCAGTTCGGGCTGTACTGTTCCCATGAGGCACAGGGTCAGACTGATTTGCATATGGCCATGTCTGAACTGGGGTGGTGGAGTGAGCTAAAGAATGATGATGGATTAAACCCAGATCAGTTGACTGGGGGTGAGTGTTTGATTGGCTCAAACGTTCCGTCCATCATCCCCTTTTGTATCGCTTTGTTTGCCCTAAGTTGGCGGGGGTATGCCCAGACGTGGGTCCCTTGCTCACTTTGCCACTGGATTCAAGCAAGCCTGGCTGATGACGGCTGGAATGCCAGAAACCGGTCCTAGGATGCTTGTTTCCGGTCCAGGGAAGACATGGCTTGGCAGTTCGGGCTGTACTGTTCCCATGAGGCACAGGGTCAGACTGATTTGCATATGGCCATGTCTGAACTGGGGTGGTGGAGTGAGCTAAAGAATGATGATGGATTAAACCCAGATCAGTTGACTGGGGGTGAGTGTTTGATTGGCTCAAACGTTCCGTCCATCATCCCCTTTTGTATCGCTTTGTTTGCCCTAAGTTGGCGGGGGTATGCCCAGACGTGGGTCCCTTGCTCACTTTGCCACTGGATTCAAGCAAGCCTGGCTGATGACGGCTGGAATGCCAGAAACCGGTCCTAGGATGCTTGTTTCCGGTCCAGGGAAGACATGGCTTGGCAGTTCGGGCTGTACTGTTCCCATGAGGCACAGGGTCAGACTGATTTGCATATGGCCATGTCTGAACTGGGGTGGTGGAGTGAGCTAAAGAATGATGATGGATTAAACCCAGATCAGTTGACTGGGGGTGAGTGTTTGATTGGCTCAAACGTTCCGTCCATCATCCCCTTTTGTATCGCTTTGTTTGCCCTAAGTTGGCGGGGGTATGCCCAGACGTGGGTCCCTTGCTCACTTTGCCACTGGATTCAAGCAAGCCTGGCTGATGACGGCTGGAATGCCAGAAACCGGTCCTAGGATGCTTGTTTCCGGTCCAGGGAAGACATGGCTTGGCAGTTCGGGCTGTACTGTTCCCATGAGGCACAGGGTCAGACTGATTTGCATATGGCCATGTCTGAACTGGGGTGGTGGAGTGAGCTAAAGAATGATGATGGATTAAACCCAGATCAGTTGACTGGGGGTGAGTGTTTGATTGGCTCAAACGTTCCGTCCATCATCCCCTTTTGTATCGCTTTGTTCGCCCTAAGTTGGCGGGGGTATGCCCAGACGTGGGTCCCTTGCTCACTTTGCCACTGGATTCAAGCAAGCCTGGCTGATGACGGCTGGAATGCCAGAAACCGGTCCTAGGATGCTTGTTTCCGGTCCAGGGAAGACATGGCTTGGCAGTTCGGGCTGTACTGTTCCCATGAGGCACAGGGTCAGACTGATTTGCATATGGCCATGTCTGAACTGGGGTGGTGGAGTGAGCTAAAGAATGATGATGGATTAAACCCAGATCAGTTGACTGGGGGTGAGTGTTTGATTGGCTCAAACGTTCCGTCCATCATCCCCTTTTGTATCGCTTTGTTTGCCCTAAGTTGGCGGGGGTATGCCCAGACGTGGGTCCCTTGCTCACTTTGCCACTGGATTCAAGCAAGCCTGGCTGATGACGGCTGGAATGCCAGAAACCGGTCCTAGGATGCTTGTTTCCGGTCCAGGGAAGACATGGCTTGGCAGTTCGGGCTGTACTGTTCCCATGAGGCACAGGGTCAGACTGATTTGCATATGGCCATGTCTGAACTGGGGTGGTGGAGTGAGCTAAAGAATGATGATGGATTAAACCCAGATCAGTTGACTGGGGGTGAGTGTTTGATTGGCTCAAACGTTCCGTCCATCATCCCCTTTTGTATCGCTTTGTTCGCCCTAAGTTGGCGGGGGTATGCCCAGACGTGGGTCCCTTGCTCACTTTGCCACTGGATTCAAGCAAGCCTGGCTGATGACGGCTGGAATGCCAGAAACCGGTCCTAGGATACTTGTTTCCGGTCCAGGGAAGACATGGCTTGGCAGTTCGGGCTGTACTGTTCCCATGAGGCACAGGGTCAGACTGATTTGCATATGGCCATGTCTGAACTGGGGTGGTGGAGTGAGCTAAAGAATGATGATGGATTAAACCCAGATCAGTTGACTGGGGGTGAGTGTTTGATTGGCTCAAACGTTCCGTCCATCATCCCCTTTTGTATCGCTTTGTTCGCCCTAAGTTGGCGGGGGTATGCCCAGACGTGGGTCCCTTGCTCACTTTGCCACTGGATTCAAGCAAGCCTGGCTGATGACGGCTGGAATGCCAGAAACCGGTCCTAGGATGCTTGTTTCCGGTCCAGGGAAGACATGGCTTGGCAGTTCGGGCTGTACTGTTCCCATGAGGCACAGGGTCAGACTGATTTGCATATGGCCATGTCTGAACTGGGGTGGTGGAGTGAGCTAAAGAATGATGATGGATTAAACCCAGATCAGTTGACTGGGGGTGAGTGTTTGATTGGCTCAAACGTTCCGTCCATCATCCCCTTTTGTATCGCTTTGTTCGCCCTAAGTTGGCGGGGGTATGCCCAGACGTGGGTCCCTTGCTCACTTTGCCACTGGATTCAAGCAAGCCTGGCTGATGACGGCTGGAATGCCAGAAACCGGTCCTAGGATGCTTGTTTCCGGTCCAGGGAAGACATGGCTTGGCAGTTCGGGCTGTACTGTTCCCATGAGGCACAGGGTCAGACTGATTTGCATATGGCCATGTCTGAACTGGGGTGGTGGAGTGAGCTAAAGAATGATGATGGATTAAACCCAGATCAGTTGACTGGGGGTGAGTGTTTGATTGGCTCAAACGTTCCGTCCATCATCCCCTTTTGTATCGCTTTGTTCGCCCTAAGTTGGCGGGGGTATGCCCAGACGTGGGTCCCTTGCTCACTTTGCCACTGGATTCAAGCAAGCCTGGCTGATGACGGCTGGAATGCCAGAAACCGGTCCTAGGATGCTTGTTTCCGGTCCAGGGAAGACATGGCTTGGCAGTTCGGGCTGTACTGTTCCCATGAGGCACAGGGTCAGACTGATTTGCATATGGCCATGTCTGAACTGGGGTGGTGGAGTGAGCTAAAGAATGATGATGGATTAAACCCAGATCAGTTGACTGGGGGTGAGTGTTTGATTGGCTCAAACGTTCCGTCCATCATCCCCTTTTGTATCGCTTTGTTCGCCCTAAGTTGGCGGGGGTATGCCCAGACGTGGGTCCCTTGCTCACTTTGCCACTGGATTCAAGCAAGCCTGGCTGATGACGGCTGGAATGCCAGAAACCGGTCCTAGGATGCTTGTTTCCGGTCCAGGGAAGACATGGCTTGGCAGTTCGGGCTGTACTGTTCCCATGAGGCACAGGGTCAGACTGATTTGCATATGGCCATGTCTGAACTGGGGTGGTGGAGTGAGCTAAAGAATGATGATGGATTAAACCCAGATCAGTTGACTGGGGGTGAGTGTTTGATTGGCTCAAACGTTCCGTCCATCATCCCCTTTTGTATCGCTTTGTTCGCCCTAAGTTGGCGGGGGTATGCCCAGACGTGGGTCCCTTGCTCACTTTGCCACTGGATTCAAGCAAGCCTGGCTGATGACGGCTGGAATGCCAGAAACCGGTCCTAGGATGCTTGTTTCCGGTCCAGGGAAGACATGGCTTGGCAGTTCGGGCTGTACTGTTCCCATGAGGCACAGGGTCAGACTGATTTGCATATGGCCATGTCTGAACTGGGGTGGTGGAGTGAGCTAAAGAATGATGATGGATTAAACCCAGATCAGTTGACTGGGGGTGAGTGTTTGATTGGCTCAAACGTTCCGTCCATCATCCCCTTTTGTATCGCTTTGTTCGCCCTAAGTTGGCGGGGGTATGCCCAGACGTGGGTCCCTTGCTCACTTTGCCACTGGATTCAAGCAAGCCTGGCTGATGACGGCTGGAATGCCAGAAACCGGTCCTAGGATGCTTGTTTCCGGTCCAGGGAAGACATGGCTTGGCAGTTCGGGCTGGACTGTTCCCATGAGGCACAGGGTCAGACTGATTTGCATATGGCCATGTCTGAACTGGGGTGGTGGAGTGAGCTAAAGAATGATGATGGATTAAACCCAGATCAGTTGACTGGGGGTGAGTGTTTGATTGGCTCAAACGTTCCGTCCATCATCCCCTTTTGTACCCCCCCTTTTGTATCGCTTTTTCATACCCAAGCGGGAAGGGGGTCTTTGTTGTTGTATAGATTACAGGATATTAAATGACAATACCATCAAGAACAGGTATCTCCTAACTTTGATTCCTTCATTATTGGATCAGGTCAAGGAGGCTAAAATCTTTACAAAACTCGACTTACGAGGGGCCTACCACTTGGTACGCGTGCAACAGGGGGAGGAATGGAAAACCGCTTTCCGTACTAAGTTTGGGTTGTATGAGTACCTGGTGATGCCTTTCGGGCTATGTAATGCCCCAGCGGCCTTTCAGTTCTTCATTAATGAAGTCTTAAGGGACATGCTGGATTTATACGCCATAGCATACATAGACGATATTCTGGTTTATTCTGCCTCTTTGGCAGAACATGAGAATCATGTGAAAATGGTATTGCGGAAATTAAAGGAAAACAGGTTGTTCGTGAAGTTGGAAAAGTGAGAGTTCCATGTCTCGCAGGTGGCCTTTTGGGGTTTTATCCTTTCACCAAATGGAGTGAGTATGGATCCCCAAAAAGTGGCAGCAATTACTCAATGGCAGTGACCTAAATCAGTCAAGGAGACACAGAGCTTCTTAGGATTCGCTTACTTTTATAGGCGTTTCATAGAGGGCTTTTCTGCCTTGGCGTCCCCCATTACACGACTACTCAAAAAGGGAGTGGTATTCGCCTGGACTGACGAAGCCGAGTTAGCCTTTGTGAAGCTAAAACAGGCCTTTAACTCAAGCTCCCATATTAAGACACCCAAACCCTGCTCACCCCTTCACTGTAGAAACCGATGCCTCACAACTGGCCATAGGGGGGGGTTCTGTCTCAGCGGGATTCCAACACAGGGTGTCTGCATCCAGTGGCTTTCTTTTCACACAAACTCAGTCCCACAGAACTGAACTACTCAGTGGGAGACAAAGAATTACTGACCATCAAGAGAGCCTTTGAGGAATGGCGCCAGTATTTGTTAGGGGCTTTACATCAGGTGACTGTTCTCATGGATCACAGGAATCTGTTTCTGAAATCTGCCAGAGCCCTATCCATGAGTCAATTACGATGGACTCTGTTTTTCAGTGAGTACAATTTCGTGATACGGTACCAACCGGGGAGACGACATGGAAAGGCAGATGCTGTATCCAGATTCGGGTATGAGGTCGAAGAGCAAAAGGTGGATCCCCCTCCTATCATAGCCTCTGAACGTTTTCTTGGGGTCATCGGTTCAGAAGAAGAGTTCTTACAGAAGATTGCCGTAGCGCAGAACACAGATGAGGTTAGAGAATGGGTTAAGAAATACTTAGCGTCCAGGGTAGAGAACCTTCTGTATGTCAAGGGAGGGTTGGTGGTTCCCACAACCGAACTGCAGCGACAGGCCTTAGAATGGAGTCATGATCACGTACTCACCGGTCATCCCGGTTACGCAAAGACCGTGGACCTACCTAGTCTGACGTATTTCTGGTGGCCTTCTTTGGCCGCAGATACGAAAGCATACGTCCAAAAATGTTACGTTTGTGCACAAAGCGAAAACGCACACCAGGTACCCGCAGGACTATTGGTTCCCTTACCAACCCCACCCAGTCCATGGCATTCCATTTCCATGGATTTTATAGTGGAATTACCCAAAACCACGCTGGTAAACACCGTAGTGTGGGTGGTGGTAGATATGCTTACAAAACTGGCTCACTTTGTAGCCCTGAATTCACTTCCCACTTCCCAGGAGTTGGCTTGGTTATTTGTGCAGCACATAATAAGAATACATGGTCTTCCTTCTGTAATGATTTCTGACCGTGAGCCTCAGTTCGTGTCCAATTTCTGGACAGGGTTGGGCAAGTTGTTACACATTGAGGTGCGTTTCTCCTCTGGTCATCACCCACAGACTGATGGTCAGACGGAGAGGGTTAATCAATGTTTAGAGCAGTATCTGAGATGCCAGTTGTTGCAATCAACCTCTGATTGGGACAAGTTCTTGTGGGCAGCCGAGTTCTCTGTCAACAATAGTACACACTCTTCTACTGGCAAATCCCCTTTCTTCTGTTCCTTTGGTTTCTACCCTCGATATCTGCTCTCTCTCCCTACCACCTCCACTTCAGCCCCTTTGGCTCATGACTTCGTCACGCAGTAACAGGAAGTACAAAAGGCTGCTACTCTCAATTTAGAGAAAGCTAAAGCAGATTACAAGAGAAATGCAGATCTTCATCGCCGTCCCAGCCCTGAATATGCTGTCGGGGATATGGCGTGGTTGTCCACTCACCACATTAAGATAAAAGGCGCTCGGAAGTTTAAGCCTCATCACATAGGGTCCTACAGGATTATAAAACTCATTAATCCTGTTGCAATTGAGTTGGAACTTCCTAGCAACCTGAAAATACATCCTGTATTACACGTGTCCTTATTGAAACCTGTTGCGCAGGGCACTGTTGTACCCCTTCAGCCTGCTCCTGTGGAAGTGGAGGATGAAACCGAATATGAGGTTGGAGCTATTCTTGCCTCAAGAAGAGATAGGGGCAGGCTGCAATATCTGATACACTGGAAGGGCTACGGTGCTGCAGATCGTACATGGGAACCAGCGGGACATGTTCACGCGCCACATTTAGTCCATCTGTTCCATCGAAAACCCAAGCCGGTGGGAGGGGCCATAGGGGGGGTGTACTATCAGGATCGCTCTGCCCGGTCGTCGTCAGCGCAAGGGGCGGAGCTTGAAGGGAATTAAATCCCTGCTTCCGGACGGGAGGAGTGCTTCGCATACTAGCTTTACGAGCATTCCTTTCCCGTCCGGAGCGTCTCCGAGTTCACTTCCGGGGTCACCGCGGCCGCTGCAGCAGCCACGAACGCCCGGCTCCTCGCCTCCAAAGAGCACCTCAGTTTATCCTCGAGCCTTGCGGATCCGTGCAGGGGTCCATTCAAGCAGCTGTTATTTGCCATCCATTTACCCTCCTTATGGGGTCTTGTGTTAACCTAATGAGCACCTGACACAATGCGGTAACGCGCTTTGCGCAGTGTATGAATGGCAGACGTCTGTTTGAGTGTTTAATCCGTGTATAATCTTACTCGCGAGTTGGGGCGATTCATGAGCATCTGCATTTCCCTGTTGGGGGGAGTATAACATTTTGACATTATATGTAGCGAGTCAAAGGGGCTTTCCTGACGTAAGGGGGGCCTTCTTAAAACACTGTAACTCCTGAGATTTAAGGAGTCTTTTGGTTGATTGAAAGCTGACAGTTTCTTGAGCTGTCTATATCTCGCATCTCAGCAGTGACGAAGAGATGAGATAGGTTAGCCCGCACTTTTTGCACATTTTTGAGTTCTTTTCAAGGCTGACACCAGGCAGTTAGTCACTATAAATTCTTGGGCTATTTTTCTTTTTTCTCTACACCACACCACACCACTGGTAAGCTTCTATCATATTATGTAATTATCTTACTAGGCCCCATGCTTTGAGTAATTCTTTTCTGCTCTATTTAGGTAGTGTTACATCAGAAGCCCTGGTTTTACAGTTGGTGGACGCAAGTGGAAGAGGGGAAGCCAACAGGTAGTCGTTTATGCATTTCCTTGTTTTATGACCATGCATAGGGATGTTATCAGTCTCAGTAAACCGCGTAGAGTAGGTCATTGATGATTCTTTTGTCCATAGGATTTCGACGTCTCCAGTGACGAGTTCTTGCTGCCCAGGTCGTGCCGAGGGTTTTTCTCCGGAGGGTTTGCCGCCCAGGTCAAGCCGAGGGTCCTGCTGCAGTTGTCTTCTCCCCTTGTTTCCCCTCTTCCCCCTGCTCACTGGCTTTGCTTTGATGTAGTTGGGCAGGTTAGTGGTAGAGGGAAGTTGGGACCTGTGCAACGGTCTCCTGCCTCTCGTTCCCGTGGAAACACCAGGTGAGCCCTGATAGCTGGAAGCTCTGAAAACACTGATGCAGCCCAAAGCGGAAGGGGTACTAGCGGTGCCGGATTTTGAATATTATTATATTGCAGCTCGACTGCAATGGCTGACTAGATGGGTGGCTAGCCAGCTCCGGGGAACAGCGCGGCAGGGGGATGGATGCCGGGCACCGGATCTGCTGGCTAGAATAGTGTTGCGTTTGCATGTGTTAGTAAGGGATATGTCGGCGGAACTTTGGGTGGCGCACAAGTGTTGGGTCCGTAGCTTGCAGAGAGCTAATATGAGGCACCCTTATGCACCGGAGATACCTCTGAAGTACTGCAGGATACTAATGTACGGGTTGGATGGGAGACGAATAAAGGCATGGGAGGAGGTTGGAGTGCTCACCATAGGGCAGCTCACGGTGATGGCGGGCTACTACCATTTGATGTATTCAGTGAGACCAACCGGGTACCTGGGGGCGACTTCTTGCTTCATGCGGCGTTGACTGCAGCAATCCGCAAACATTGGGGGAGTGGGCTGACTGAACCTCCTTAAACTAAGGGCGTCAATATGTGGTATCGGCAGCGGGGACAATCAAGGCCGTTGCCTGTTTATATAGGAGGTTGAGCAGGGTGATGCTCCTGCCGCTCCAGGGGTTGCAACAGAAGTGGGAGAAGGATTTAGGGGAGCCCATAGAGGACAAAGTATGGGAAGAGCTCACAGAGAGGGTTAGTAAGATATCTAGGAATGCTTGGTTCCAGCTGGTAAATTTCTATGTTTTCCATAGGGCGTATCTCACTCCAGGGCGTCTTAATAAGTATTTTAATATGGTAACGGCGGCTTGTCCCAGATGTGGGGAAATAGGCGCAGAATTCCTTCATATGTTTTGGAGTTGCCCGGCGATGGGACATTTCTGGGGGGAGGTGACGGAGCTATTAGCAGAAATTACTGAAAAAGAAGTGCATATGACTCCGGGATATTGTTTGCTCCACAGATTCCCACACACTGCTAAGAACAAAGTCACCGGTAAATTTCAAGACCTAGGATTGGTGCTAGCGAAGCGGGATATAACAAGCCATTGGAAGGCAAGGGGTGGTCCTAACATAGGCAGATGGAGAAGAGAGTTTGAGCGTTGGGCAGGCTATGAGGGTACGGCACGGTTAAGAGACGCTAGGCATAGTGGGAATGAGAAGACGTTGGATGCAGCCAAGGCCTGGGAAGCTTTGGCGTTTCACCTGAAGCGGCTAAATGATATTGAGGATGAGAGTGATGGAGACGCCCCACAGGTAGACAATCTGTAAACTGCAGGGGTGGTTACATGGGGGAGGGGAGTAGAATTTACGGGGAGCCCAAGTACCGGCATTATCTTGAAGCCCATGGATCCCGCGGCGATGAAGTAGAAATGGCTAGAGAGTAGCCCTGAGAAGGTTCCTGGACTATAGCACTCCAAGACGTGCCTGGGGGAGGGGGGTGGGCTGAGATAGTAACCAGGGGAGGATTGGGGATTCGTTTTTGTTTTAGTTATTGCACTAACTATTAGAAGGGTGATGTGAACTTGAGAGCAAATGAATCTCCTACAGAACTATTGATTGATTATGACGCCCTATACAGCAGCTACGAACTGTAGGCTTATTGATAATGGGTCCATGTTAATATGGGGGTTCTTTTCAAGATCTAAATTGTATTGCTGTATTTTTCGTAACATGCCTAATAAAGTCTTTTTACAAAAAAAAAACATGTTGAAAAGAGAACCTGAATCAACATGGTGGTCCTGTGACTCTAATTTTCCCTTATTTATACTAGTTATTCACTGATCGTGTAATCTATGAAAGCACACCGAGATGTGGAACTATGATCATATTGCCGATCATGATGATAGAGGAAGAAGAGAAAAAGGTTTCTGTAAGGAAGTAAAGAGGTTTTTTGGATGAATGTTAAACCCCTCAAGTAGTGTTTTCTGAAATGTTTTAGGGCTTACAGTTAAGCACTGTTAGTGAAAAAACAGGTGTAATTTCTGTACTAATTTGAAGATTACTGTTGGAATGAAAAGAACTAAAAACCTGTATAAATGATCTAAATAATTTCTGATTTTAATTGATAAAGAAATCACAATAGTTAATAATTGATTTAAAAAATGTGGTCATCAATTTTCCAGCAAATATTGAATTGTTTTTTAAAACGCAGTGGTTCAAAGGAGACATGCTACACAGGGTTGTTATGATATCACAGATCAACCAAGGATCCATGGCTAGGAGACCATCCCAGAAGTATGTAGAACCAGATTAACAACAGTGAAATTACTGCAAATATACAGATGTGTAACCAACGTTACTATAACATTAAAGTTTATCTCCCTCTGGTCAACTGTACAGATTCAAGTCCCATGGTAGGATCAACCTGCCCTATGGCTTTATGGCTCTTTTCCCACTCTGCGCCAATATCAGTTAGTCATGAACTAATTTCTTTTAACCTTCTACTCCTGATTAGGGCCTAAATCTAACTTGACTCTAATAATGGACCCTTTTAAGTTACAATATACATTTTAACTCTTACATTTACATGCCATCTCCAATATTTACTACTTTAACAGGTCCATCTTGAAGAACAAAATATTTTTTCCCCTAAGAAAACCTACAAGTCACCTTGAGTTTCTCTAAGTTCAAGTGAAAAGACTGAGACAGAGTAGGCCAAAACCTTGCTCAATTCTGAGAATCCCAGCCCATTGTCAGTGTCTACCTGCCCCCAAATATTCAACCATCTTTATGAGCTGCAGACTTTGCAAAGTTCCCTAAGTAGCAAATTACCTGACTCTGGGAAGTTCATCAACTAAAATGAGTTTTGTGTATACAAAAAAGCTCTCCCTTCCTTGGTGGATGTGTCAGCAAGTGCAACACTTCTCCCTGTCTTGTTTTCTACTTCCCTGAATAGATTGTTTATAATCTTTAACTTCTGTTGGATTCCCCAAATGATATGAACTTTAAATGTGTTTTAACCTTTTGATATAACTTCAAACTCTCTCAACTTCAAGTCCTCTCAACCATACAAATGCTTTCGACCACATACAATTTCTCAACTTCAAGCATTCTTATACTTAATCTTTCCTATTACCTTTTTCAACTTACTTAACTTTAAACTTGTTTTTAGTTAAAATGTCTGCAGCTTAAAACTGTCTGAGCTTCAGACATTTTGAAATTTAAACCCTTAGAACTATAAGCATTTTTTAAAGTACGTATTGATTGGAGAGGGGTTTGCAGGTAAAAACATCTGGTGTATCAACCTGTTGTATAGTGCACTGGCCTTATTTAGACCACTGGACAGCACAATGAGGAGCAGGTAGGTGAGCTATGTGCATGTCCGCTAGAGATATCTTCCCAGCGGACACTTTTTTTTTTTTGGGAAAGGAATCACTGGAAAGGAAAGAGTCACCCCTTTCTAGCAATCCTCTTCCAAAAGAATCCCTACTTGTGGATCGTGATGCCCCCCTGTGGGCTGTGTATTTAATGTTGTTATTGTTTCTTCCCTGGGGAGCATTTGGGCCAATGAGGTGGGTGCTATCGTTCCCTCAGGGAACGGAAAATACTGCAGCCATTTTGGTTTTTGGTCACTCCTGCCCAGGGACTTTGGGACACCCCCCACCACAGGGTAGGAACAATGGCATTAGGTGCACCATTGTAAAGGGGGCGGGGGGGTCACCCCATTCTATTGGTGCCTGCTCGGGGATCACATTTGGGCAACAATCCCCAACCAGGAATCCCACTAGGCCACCAAGGAATTTTGGGGACGATGAGCCCCCCATGGGTCAACTAGATTAGCCCCCCATGGGTCAACCGACTTGACTAATTGATCTATTGCTGTGTTATTTACATTTTGCTTCCCCCTATCATAGTCTACAGCATTTGGCCCATGGGACAGACAATTTCCCCCGTTGGTCTGTTATTGTGTCATTCACATTTTACTTACACCCACCACAGCATACAATATGGAGCCATGGGTCAGTCCACTTCACCCATTGGTCTGTTATTGTGCTGTTCACATACTACTTCTACCCACCACAGCACATGGCGTGGGGCCAGGGTCAGACCACTTCAGCATTGGATACCTTCAAGGTGAGTGAGGGCATTTGGCCCTTTCACAAGGAAGACATCCTCAC
>CAWUFW010026743.1:0-31170 GCA_963921515.1 Calotriton arnoldi
CACCTCAGGAATGTTTTACAGGCCCTGCAAAGGCAGGCCTG
The DNA here is from genome assembly GCA_963921515.1 of Calotriton arnoldi. Taxonomy (NCBI): domain Eukaryota; kingdom Metazoa; phylum Chordata; class Amphibia; order Caudata; family Salamandridae; genus Calotriton; species Calotriton arnoldi. Next base: position 42 of record CAWUFW010026743.1, read on the forward strand.
ACTATCAAGGCCACTAAGTGCCAGATAGGGCAGAGTCAGGTTGTGTACCTGGGCCACCTTGTGGGTGGAGGCCAGGTTCAGCCTTTGCAGAGCAAGATCAGACTATCATGGACTGGACTGCTCCCACTACCCAGACTCAGGTGAGAGCCTTCTTAGGCCTGACTGGGTACTATAGGAGATTTGTCAAGGGGTATGGATCAATAGTGACACCCCTGAATGACTTAACTTCTAAGAAAATGCCCAAAAAGGTTCAGTGGACAGTTAGCTGTCAAAAGGCATTTGATGACCTGAAGCAGGCCATGTGCACTGCTCCCATTCTACAGAGTCCTGATTACTCCAAGAAGTTCATTGTTCAAACTGATGCATCTGAATTGGGGGTAGGGGCTGTACTGTCACAATTGAATGAAGAAGGTCAGGATCAGCCAGTAGCTTTCATTAGCAGAAGGCTGACCCCTAGAAGAAACGTTGGTCAGCCATAGAGAGGAGGCCTTTGCTGTGGTCTGGGCTCTGAAGAAGTTGAGGCCATACTTGTTTGGTACACACTTCCTGGTTCAGACAGACCATAAGCCCCTCTTATGGCTAAAACAAATGAAGGGTGAAAACCCCAAACTGCTTAGGTGGTCCATTTCCCTACAGGGGATGGACTTTACAGTGGAACATAGACCTGGGAGTAACCATGCCAATGCAGATGGACTCTCTAGGTACTTCCACTTAGAACATGAAGACTTAACTGGGCAAGGTTAGTTTAATGTCCCTACGTTTGGGGGGTTGTGTAGGAGAGTAGGATCTGCTTCACATGGGTACCCCCACTTTTGCTGATGCTTCACTGTTTTTCGACATTAGTCTGGCTGGGGCCCTGCTAATCAGAACCCCAGCCTAGCTGCTTCCTCTCTAAAATGGTTTCCATGTGCCTTAGGCACATCACTGATTGGAATCTGGAGTGCCCTTATAAGTCCCTAGTATATGGTATACTATGTACCAAGGGCATAGGTACCTCAGAGGCCTGCCAGGGGCTGCAGCATGTATTATGCCACCCCTGGAAGGCCATCCAAACTGACACCACAGGTCTGCTACTGCAGCCTGGGTAAGGTGGTGCATGCACCCCTTACTGTGATATAGGTTACCTATATCACTAAATACATACACACATATAAACCTATAAGTCACTCCTAAGGCAGGCCTTATCAATCCTAAAGGCAGAGTGCATGGTTCCTATGTGAGAGGGTGCCCCTGCATGAGCAGGGCCCCTCTGCAGCGTTCGGAGACCCTTCTCTGATGCTGTTTGTAGTGCAACCTGACCATATACTCTTAAGCGCATTATAACCTCGCGTTAAATGCTAACTTTGGAATGGCTGCACCTAAACATGTCGTGTTTGGTGTCAAACATCTTGGAATACTACCCCCCGCCAATTCTGGCGGCGGGGTAGCATTCCACCCTTCTAGAGGGAAAGACATGTTAACTCTGGCTAGCCCGGTAACTTCTTTCCAAAGCCCTGGCATCACAAAATGGATGCTGCTGCCACAGACACGAGTCTGGCCTCCTGCTGCTGGACGAAACTCCGGCAGGGAGGCCTGGACAATAGGTTTCCTGTCCCAGGGAGGTGTGACCACCTCCCAGACAGGATAATGTGTATTGGGGCTGGGCGGGAGCACTTCGGGTGCTTTGAAGTCCTGCACTGGGGGCACACTTGGTGTCCCTGTGCATACCCCAGTTCAAGCCGGATCAGGGGCTTGCAGCCCCTGCTTTGGCGCGAACTGGACAAAGGAAAGGGGTGTAGCCACCCCTCTGCCCTGACCCACCCATAGGTGGGGCCACAGAGTAGTCCAACCCTATACTTAGTATAAGTATAGGAACCCAGTCCTTAGGACTTTAGATTATCCTGGACGAAACTCTGAAACAGAATCCTGGACCTTCGACGCTCTACTCACGATTAGAGGACAGAAGAATCTCCCTTGGGGTCAAGGAGTGACTCCCCTGCTTGGCAGGCACCAAGAAGCATCTGTCCGGTTCGCATTTCTGAAGCTCCCGTCGGACGCCGAAGTCATCGCATCACCAGAGGTGGATTCTCAGACTTCCCGAGGCTACCCTGAGTCCCCAGCAAAGCTGAGGCCCGTAGCTATCGTGGGTGACTTGAGACCGTGACCCCTGGACACCGAGCACATTTGCAAGTGCATCCTCTTCTGGGTCTCCCACGAAGTCGTGCTTTGGGCTCCGAGTAGCCCTAGCCTCCAGCACCAACTGCACCGAAGATCACTGGCCTCCACTCCACGAGTGTCCTGTGAGCCAGATCCACGTGCGGCGTCTCGAGGCTCCTTCGCGGTCGCTAGCCCGTTGGCTAGTAGCCCTTAACGAAGGCCAATCTTTTTCTTACTTGGCATCCTGGTTGCTCCAGGCCTGCCCTCACTTACCCTCGCTGGGTGAGTTCCCCAGACCTTGCTGGTCTGCACCATCGACGATCTTCCTCTGCATCGAGACTTGCCGTTGCCAAGGCTTGTTGGGTCCAATCCGGTCGCCGACACCTCAGCACTCGACAGACATCGTGTACCAGCCCGAATCCTGCTCCTGGTCGCCGACAACGCCTCCTGGACCTCGTGGCTGAAGAGTCAAGACGACCGTCAACGCACCTGAAGCACTCGACATCGGTGGGCATCTGTCCATCGCCTTCCTGGTCACTGGCTAGTGACCCAGACTCTGTCCCCTCTGCTTTCAGGTTCTTCAGAACTCCGATCCACTCTTGGATCCACCCGGACACTTTCCACTTGGTCGCCAGCAGCACTTTGCAGCAGATCGCCATTCAAATCGGCAGACGAAACCCGACCCGAAAGGCACCTATGCACCCGGCTTCCCTGGGTGAGGTAACACGAGTACTCCGGTGCTCCCGTGGGTAGAGACTCTTCAAAGTCCTAGATCTCAAAGGGTTTGCTCCAAGTCCTCCTTTAAGTGTCCCTTTTCTTTAATTTCCCGATCACGACTTTCTCCATAGAAGTCAACGGCGTATCGCGGTTGTGTATTTACACTGCACGCGTCCCCCGTGGGTCCCCTGTGTCACTACCTTGGGTGGTTCCTTGTGGTCCAAGCACTTCTAGAGGCTCTAGGCCTAGTGTCTAGTTCAGTCGTGGTTCTTATACCACTTTATTGGTATATGGTTTGGTACGCCCCTAGGGCCCAAACGTGTATTTGTGCTATTACTGTGTTTAAATAACTTCTAACTTATGTACTTCGAACTCTAGCCTCATAAAGAGACTAGAGGGTGTGTTTAGCAATAAATACATATATTTTGAATATATACCTGGTGTGGTGCTCTTTCATTTGATCACTCAAGAGATTATAGACTGGTAAAACAAGCTGCTTTACATTCCTTCAAGACTTAGCCTGAAGGCTGCTCTCCATAGCTACCACTAGAATAGCTTTCAATAAGGTTGTCTTTAACCTATCTCCAATAAGGGGTTGTTTGGACTGGTGCAAGGTGCCCACTATAATTAGTGGACAGAATATGCCAGGCCAACTTCTCACACAGGGGTGCAGAAAGAGGGAACATGGGTGCAGAAAGAGGGAACATGGGTGCAGAAAGAGGCAAGAGAAGTGCAGAAAGAGGCAAGAGAAGTGCTGAAAGAAGCAAGAGAGGTGCAGAGAGAGGGAGGAAGGGTACAGAAAGAGGCAAGAGAGGTGCAGAAAGAAGCAAGAGAGGTGTAGAAAGAAGCAAGAGAAGTGATGAGAGAAAACAGAGTTGCAGAAAGAAACAAGAGAAGTGCTGAAAGAAGCAAGAGAAGTGCAGAAAGAGGCAAGAGGGGTGTAGAAAGAGGCAAGAGCGGTGCAAAAAGAGGCAAGAGAGGTGCAGAAAGAGGCAAGAGAGGTGCAGAAAGAGGCAAGAGAGGTGCAGAAAGAGGCAAGAGAGGTGCAGAAAGAGGCAAGAGAAGTGCAGAAAGAAGCAACAGAGGTGCAGAAAGAGGCAAGAGAACTGCAGAAAGAGGCAGGAGAGGTGCAGAAAGAGGCAGGAGAGGTGCAGAAAGAGGCAGGAGAGTTGCAGAAAGAGGCAAGAGAAGTGCAGAAAGAGGCAAGAGAGGTGCAGAAAGAGGCAACAGGGGTGCAGAAAGAGGCAACAGGGATGCAGAAAGAGGCAACAGAGGTTGCAGAAAGAGGCAGAGAGGTGCAGAAAGAGGGAACAGGGGTGCAGAAAGAGGGAACAGGGGTGCAGAAAGAGGGAACAGGGGTGCAGAAAGATGGAACAGGTGTGCAGAAAGATGGAACAGGTGTGCAGAAAGAGGCAAGAGAAGTGCAGAAAGAGGCAAGAGAAGTGCAGAAAGAGGCAAGAGAGGTGCAGAAAGAAGCAAGAAGAGGTGCAGAAATAGGCAAGAAAAGAGCAGAAAGAGACAAGAGAAGTGCAGAAAGAGGCAAGAGAGGTGCAGAAAGAGGCAAGAGAGGTGCAGAAAGAGGCAAGAGAGGTGCAGAAAGAGGCAAGAGAGGTGCAGAAAGAGGCAAGAGAGGTGCAGAAGTAGGCAGGGGAGGAGCAGAAAGAATGAACAGGGGTGCAGAAAGAGGCAAAAGAGGTGCAGAAAGAGGGAAGAGGGGTGCTGAAAGAGGTAAGAGTGGTACAGAAAAGCATGTGAGGTGCAGAAAGAGCTAACCAACAGAGGTGCAGAAAGAGGCAAGAGAAGTGCAGAAAGAAGCAACAGAGGTGTAGAAAGAAGCAAGAGGAGTTAGGAAAGAGAAGAGTTGCAGAAAGAAACGAGAGGTGCAGAAAAAAGCAAGAGAAGTGCAAAAAGAGGCAAGAGAGGTGTAGAAAGAAGCAAGAGAAGTGCAGAAAGAAGCAAGAGAAGTGCAGAAAGAAGCAAGAGAAGTGCAGAAAGAGGCAAGAGAGGTGCAGAAAGAAGCAAGAGAGATGCAGAAAGAGGCAAGAGAGGTGCAGAAAGAGGCAAGAGGGGTGCAGAAAGAGGCAAGAGAGGTGCAGAAAGAGCAAGAGGTGCAAAAGAGGCAAGAGAGGTGCAAAACAGGCAACAGAGGTGCAGAAAGAGGCAAGAGAGGTGCAGAAAGAGGCAAGAGAAGTGCAGAAAGAGGCAAGTGAGGTGCAGAAACAGACAAGAGGGGTGCAGAAAGGCAAGAGAAGTGCAGAAAGAAGCAACAGAGGTGCAAACGGAGGCAAGAGAACTGCAGAAAGAGGCAGGAGAGTTGCAGAAACAGGCAGGAGAGTTGCATAAACAGGCATGAGAGGTGCAGAAATAGGGAACAGGGGTGCAGAAAGAGGGAAATGGGGTTCAGAAAGAGGCGAGAGAGGTGCAGAAAGAGGGAACAGGGGTGCAGAAAGAGGCAAGAGAAGAGCAGAAAGAGGCAAGAGAAGAGCAGAAAGGCAAGAGAGGTGCAGAAAGATGCAAGTGAAGTGCAGAAAAATGAAAGAGAGGTGCAGAAAGAGGCAAGAGGTGCAAAAAGAGGCGAGTGAGGTACAGAAACAGACAAGAGGGTGCAGAAAGAGGCAAGAGAAGTGCAGAAAAAGGAACAGAAATACAAAAAGAGGCAAGAGAAGTGCTGAAAGAAGTAACAGAGGTGCACAAAGAGACAATAGAAGTGCAGAAAGAAGCAACAGGTGCAGAAAGAGGCAAGAGAAGTGCAGAAAGAAGGAACAGAAATGCGGAAAGAGGCAAGAGAAGTGCTGAAAGAAGCAACAGAGGTGTAGAAAGAGGCAAGAGAAGTGCAGAAAAAGGCAAGTGAGGTACACAAAGAGACAAGAGAGGTGCACAAAGACAAGAGAAGTGCAGAAAGAGACAAGAGAAGTGCAGAAAGAGACAAGACGAGTGCAGAAAGAGACAAGACGAGTGCAGAAAGAGCCAACAAGGGTGCAGAAAGAGGCAAGAGAGGTGCAGAAAGATTCAGAAGAGGTGCAGAAAGAGGCAAGAGAGATACAGAAAATGGAAGAGGGGTGCAAAAAGAGGCAAGAGGGGTGCAGAAAGAAGCAAGAGAAGTGCAGAAAGAGGCAAGAGAGCTGAAGAAAGCAGAGAGTGCAGAAGCAGAGGTGCAGAAAGAGGAACAGGGGTGCAGAAAGAGGCAAGAGAAGTGCAGAAAGAGGCAAGAGATGTGCTGAAAGAAGCAATAGAGGTGCTGAATGGCAAGAAGTGCAGAAAGAAGGAACAGAAATGCAGAAAGAGGCAAGAGATGTGCAGAAAGAAGCAACAGAGGTGCAGAAAGAGGCAAGAGAGGTGCAGAAAGAGGCAAGAGAGGTGCACAAAGAGGCAAGAGAGGTGCAGAAAGAGGCAAGACGAGTGCAGAAACGGCAAGAGAGGTACAGAAAGATAGAGGTGCAGAAAGAAGCAACAGAGGTGCAGAAAGAGGCAAGAGAAGTGCAGAAAGAGGCAAGAGAAGTGCAGAAAGAAGTAAGAGAGATGCAGAAAGAGGGAACAGGGGTGCAGAAAGAGGGAACAGAGGTGCAGAAAGAAGCAAGAGAGGTGCAGAAAGAAGCAAGAGAAGTGCAGAAAGAGACAACAGAGTTGCAGAAAGAGGCAAGAGAGGTGCAGAAAGAAGCAAGATGAGTGCAGAAAGAGGCAAGAGAGGTGCAGAAAGAGGCAAGAGAGGTGCAGAAAGAGGCAAGAGAGGTGCAGAAAGAGGCAAGAGAGGTGCAGAAAGAGGCAAGAGAGGTGCAGAAAGAGCAAGAGAAGTGCAGAAAGAAGCAACAGAGGTGCAGAAAGAGGCAAGAGAAGTGCAGAAAGAGGCAAGAGAGTTGCAGAAAGAGGCAGGAGAGTGCAGAAACAGGCAAGAGGTTGCATAAAGAGGCAAGAGGTGCAGAAAGAGGGAACAGGGGTGCAGAAAGAGGGAACATGGGTGCAGAAAGAGGCAAGAGAGGTTCAGAAAGAAGCAAGAGAGGTGCAGAAAGAGGCAACAGAGGTGCAGAAAGAGGCAAGAGAGGTGCAGAAAGAGGCAAGAGAGGTGCAGAAAGAGGCAAGAGAGGTGCAGAAAGAGGCAAACAGAGGTGCAGAAAGAGGCAAGAGAAGTGCAGAAAGAGGCAACAGAGGTGCAGAAAGAGGCAAGAGAAGAGCAGAAAGAGGCAAAGAGGCAGAAAGAGGCAAGAGAGTGCAGAAAGAGGCAAGAGAGGTGCAGAAAGAGGCAAGAGAAGTGCAGAAAGAGGCAAGAGAGGTGCAGAAAGAGGCAAGAGGTGCAAAGGTGAGTAGGTACAGAAAGAGACAAGAGAGGTGCAGAAAGAGGCAAGAGAGGTGCAGAAAGAATGAACAGAGGTGCAGAAAGAGGCAAGAGAGGTGCAGAAAGAGGTAAGAGAGGTGCACGAAAGAGACAAGAGAGGTGCAGAAAGAAGCAAGAGGTGCAGAAAGAGGCAAGAGGTGCAGAAAGAGGCAGAGAAGTGCAGAAAGAGGCAAGAGAAGTGCAGAAAGAAGCAACAGAGGTGTAGAAAGAGGCAAGAGGAGTGCAGAAAGAAGCAAGAGAGGTGCAGAAAGAGACAAGAGAGGTGCAGAAAGAAGCAAGAGAAGTGCAGAAAGAGGCAAGAGAGGTGCAGAAAGAAGCAAGAGAGGTGCAGAAAGAAGCAAGAGAGGTGCAGAAAGAGGCAGGAGAAGTGCAGAAAGAGGCAAGAGAGGTGCAGAAAGAGGCAAGAGAGATACAGAAAGAGGGAAGAGGGGTGCAGAAACAGACAAGAGGGATGCAGGAAGAAGCAAGAGTGGTACAGAAAGAAGCAAGAGAAGTGCAGAAAGAGCAAGTGAAGTGCAGAAAGAGGCAAGAGAGGTGCAGAAAGAGGCAAGAGAGGTGCAGAAAGAGGCAAGAGAAGTGCAGAAAGAAGCAACAGAGGTGCAGAAAGAGGCAAAAGTAGTGCAGAAAGAGGCAAGAGGTGCAGAAAGAAGCAACAGAGGTGCAAAAGGAGGCAAGAGAACTGCAGAAAGAGGCAGGAGAGTTGCAGAAACAGGCAAGAGAGTTGCAGAAGCAGGCATGAGAGGTGCAGAAATAGGGAACAGGGGTGCAGAAAGAGGGAACAGGGGTTCAGAAAGAGAGAGCAGAGAGAAAGGTGCAGAAAGAGGGAACAGGGGTGCAGAAAGAGGGAACAGGGGTGCAGAAAGAGGCAAGAGAAGAGCAGACAGAGGCAAGAGAAGAGCAGAAAGGTAAGAGAGGTACAGAAAGATGCAAGTGAAGTGCAGAAAAAGGCAAGAGAAGTGCAGAAAGAGGCAAAAGGTGCAAAAAGAGGCGAGTGAGGTACAGAAACAGACAAGAGGGGTGCAGAAAGAGGCAAGAGAAGTGCAGAAAAAAGGAACAGAAATACAAAAAGAGGCAAGAGAAGTGCTGAAAGAAGTAACAGAGGTGCACAAAGAGACAATAGAAGTGCAGAAAGAAGCAACAGGTGCAGAAAGAGGCAAGAGAAGTGCAGAAAGAAGGAACAGAAATGCGAAAGAGGCAAGAGTAAGCGAAGAAGCAACAGAGGTGCAGAAAGAGGCAAGAGAAGTGCAGAAAAGGCAAGTGAGGTACACAAAGAGACAAGAGAGGTGCACAAAGACAAGAGAAGTGCAGAAAGAGACAAGACGAGTGCAGAAAGAGCCAACAAGGGTGCAGAAAGAGGCAAGAGAGGTGCAGAAAGATTCAGAAGAGGTGCAGAAAGAGGCAAGAGAGATACAGAAAATGGAAGAGGGGTGCAGAAGAGGCAAGAGGGTGCAGAAAGAAGCAAGAGAGTGCTGAAAGAGGCAAGAGATGTGCTGAAAGAGGCAAGAGATGTGCTGAAAGAAGCAATAGAGGTGCTGAAAGGCAAGAGAAGTGCAGAAAAAAGAAACAGAAATGCAGAAAGAGGCAAGAGAAGTGCTGAAAGAAGCAACAGAGGTGTAGAAAGAGGCAAGAGAGGTGCAGAAAGAGGCAAGAGAGGTGCACAAAGAGGCAAGAAGAGGTGCAGAAAGAGGCAAGAGAAGTGCAGAAAGAGGCAAGAGAGGTGCAGAAAGAAGCAAGAGAAGTGCAGAAAGAAGCAAGAGAGGTGCAGAAAGAAGCAAGAGAGATGCAGAAAGAGGGAACAGAGGTGCAGAAAGAGGAACAGGGTGCAGAAAGAAGTAACAGAGGTGCAGAAAGAAGCAAGAGAAGTGCAGAAAGAAGCAACAGGGTGCAGAAAGAGGCAAGAGAGGTGCAGAAAGAGGCAAGAGAGGTGCAGAAAGAGGCAAGAGAGTGCAGAAAGAGGCAAGAGAGGTGCAGAAAGAGGGAAGAGGGGTCCAGAAAGAGGGAAGAGAAGCGCAGAAAGAAGCAAGAGAAGCGCAGAAAGATGCAAGAGAAAGACAGAAAGAAGCAGAAGTGCAGAAAGAGGCAAGAGAAGTGCAGAAAGAAGCAAGAGAGGTGCAGAAAGAGGCAAAGAGAGGTGCAGAAAGAGGCAACAGAGGTGCAGAAAGAGGCAACAGAGGTGCAGAAAGAGGCAAGAGAGTGCAGAAAGAGGCAAGAGAAGTGCAGAAAGAGGCAAGAGGGCTGCAGAAAGATGGAAGAGAAGTGCAGAAAGAAGCATGAGAGGTGCAGAAAGAGGCAAGAGAGGTGCAGAAAGAAGCAAGAAAATGCAGAAAGAGGGAAGAGGGGTGCAGAAAGAGGCAAGAGGGTGCAGAAAGAAGCAAGAGAGGTGCAGAAAGAGGCAAGAGGTGCAGAAAGAGGCAAGAGAGGTGCAGAAAGAATGCAACAGAGGTGCAGAAAGAGGCAAGAGAGGTGCAGAAAGAAGCAAGAGAGAGTGCAGAAAGAGGCAAGAGGGGTGCAGAAAGAGGCAAGAGAGGTGCAGAAAGAAGCAAGAGAGGTGCAGAAAGAAGCAAGAGAGGTGCAGAAAGAGGCAAGAGGGGTGCAGAAAGAAGCAAGAGAAGTGCAGAAAGAAGCAACCAAGGTGCAGAAAGAGGCAAGAGAAGTGCAGAAAGAGGCAAGAGAGGTGCAGAAAGAGGCAAGAGAGGTGCAGAAAGAGGCAAGAGAGTGCAGAAAGAGGCAAGAGAGGTACAGAAAGAGACAAGAGAAGTGCAGAAAGAGGCAAGATGAGGTGCAGAAAGAGGCAAGAGAGGTGCAGAAAGAGGCAAGAGAGGTGCAGAAAGAAGCAAGAGAGTGCAGAAAGAGGCAAGAGAGGTGCAGAAAGAGGCAAGAGAGGTGCAGAAAGAGGCAAGAGAGGTGCAGAAAGAGGCAAGAGAAGTGCAGAAAGAAGGCAGAGAGGAGTGCAGAAAGAGGCAAGAGGGGTGCAGAAAGAGGCAAGAGAAGTGCAGAAAGAAGCAACAGAGGTGCAGAAAGAGGCAAGAGAAGTGCAGAAAGAGGAACAAGAGAAGCGCAGAAAGAGGCAAGAGAAGTGCAGAAAGAAGCAACAGAGGTGTAGAAAGAGGCAAGAGAGAGTGCATAAAGAGGCAAGAGAGGTGCACAATGAGACAATAGAAGTGCAGAAAGAGGGAAGACGAGTGCAGAAAGAGGCAACAGGGGTGCAGAAAGAAGCAAGAGAGGTGCAGAAAGAAGCAAGAGAGGTGCAGAAAGAAGCAAGAGAGGTGCAGAAAGAGGCAAGAGAAGTGCAGAAAGAAGCAAGAGAGGTGCAGAAAGAAGCAAGAGAGGTGCAGAAAGAGGCAAGAGAAGTGCAGAAAGAAGCAACAGAGGTGCAGAAAGAGGCAAGAGAAGTGCAGAAAGAGGCAAGAGAGGTGCAGAAAGAGGCAAGAGAGTGCAGAAAGAGGCAAGAGAGTGCAGAAAGAGGCAAGAAGAGTGCAGAAAGAGGCAAGAGAGGTGCAGAAAGAAGCAAGAGAAGTGCAGAAAGAAGCAAGAGAAGATGCAGAAAGAAGCAAGAGAGATACAGAAAGAGGGAACAGGGGTGCAGAAAGAGGCAAGAGGGGCGCAGAAAGAAGTAAGAGAGGTACAGAAAGAAGCAAGAGAAGTGCAGAAAGAAGCAACAGGGGTGCAGAAAGAGGCAAGAGGGGTGCAGAAAGAGGCAAGAGAGGTGCAGAAAGAGGCAAGAGAGGTGCAGAAAGAGGCAAGAGAGGTGCAGAAAGAGGCAAGAGAGGTGCAGAAAGAGGCAAGAGAGGTGCAGAAAGAGGCAAGAGAGGTGTAGAAAGAAGCAAGAGAAGTGCTGAAAGAAGTAACAGAGGTGCACAAAGAGACAATAGAAGTGCAGAAAGAAGCAACAGGTGCAGAAAGAGGCAAGAGAAGTGCAGAAAGAAGGAACAGAAATGCAGAAAGAGGCAAGAGAAGTGCAGAAAGAAGCAACAGGGGTGCAGAAAGAGGCAAGAGAGGTGCAGAAAGAGGCAAGAAGTGCAGAAAGAGACAAGAGAGGTGCACAAAGACAAGAGAAGTGCAGAAAGAGACAAGACAAGTGCAGAAAGAGGCAAGAGAGATACAGAAAATGGAAGAGGGGTGCAAAAAGAGGCAAGAGGGGTGCAGAAAGAGGCAAGAGGGGTGCAGAAAGAAGCAAGCGAAGTGCAGAAGGAGGCAAGAGAGCTGAAGAAAGGCAGGAGAGTAGCAGAAACAGGCAAAAGAGGTACAGGAAGAGGGAACAGGGGTGCAGACAGAGGCAAGAGAAGTGCAGAAAGAGGCAAGAGATGTGCTGAAAGAAGCAATAGAGGTGCAGAAAGGGCAAGAGAGTGCAGAAAGAAGGAGACAGACAAGAGGCAACAGAAGTGCAGAAAGAGGCAAGAGAGGTGCAGAAAGAGGCAAGAGAGGTGCAGAAAGAGGCAAGAGGGGTGCAGAAAGATGCAAGATAAGATGCAGAAAGAGGCAAGAGAGGTGCAGAAAGAATCAAGAGAAGTGCAGAAAGAGGCAAGAGAGGTGCAGAAAGAGGCAAGAGAAGTGCAGAAAGAGGCAAGAGGTGCAGAAAGAGGCAAGAGGGTGCAGAAAGAGGCAAGAGGGGTGCAGAAAGAGGGAACGGTGCAGAAAGAGGCAAGAGAGGTGCAAAAAGAGGGAACAGAGGTGCAGAAAGAAGCAATAGAAGTGCAGAAAAAGCAAGAGAAGTGCAGAAAGAGGCAAGAGAGGTGCAGAAAGAAGCAAGAGAGGTGCAGAAAGAGGCAAGAGAGGTGCAAAAAGAGGCAAGATGAGGTGCAGAAAGAGGCAAGAGGGGTGCAGAAAGAAGCAAGAGAAGTGCAGAAAGAAGCAACGAGAGGTGCAGAAAGAAGCAAGAGAAGTGCAGAAAGAGGCAAGAGAAGTGCAGAAAGAGGCAAGAGTAGTGCAGAAAGAGGCAAGAGAGGTGCAGAAAGAGGAAAGAGAGGTGCAGAAAGAGGCAAGAGAGGTGCAGAAAGAGGAAGAGGAGTGCAGAAAGAGGCAACAGGGGTGCAGAAAGAAGCAAGAGAGGTACAGAAAGAAGCAAGAGAGGTGCAGAAAGAGGCAACAGAGGTGCAGAAAGAGGCAAGATGAAGTGCAGAAAGAGGCAACAGAGGTGCAGAAAGAGGCAAGAGAGGTGCAGAAAGAGGCAAGAGAGGTGCAGAAAGAGGGAACAGAGAGGTGCAGAAAGAGGCAAGAGAGGTGCAGAAAGAGGCAACAGAGGTGCAGAAAGAGGAACAGAGAGTGCAGAAAGAGGCAACAGGGGTGCAGAAAGAAGCAAGAGAGGTGCAGAAAGAAGCAAGAAGGCAGAAAGAAGCAAGAGAAGATGCAGAAAGAGCAAGAGAAGTGCAGAAAGAGGCAAGAGAAGTGCAGAAAGAAGCAAGAGAGGTGCAGAAAGAGGCAAGAGAGGTGCAGAAAGAGGCAAGAGAGGTGCAGAAAGAGGCAAGAGGTGCAGAAAGAGGCAGTGAGGTGCAGAAAGAGGCAAGAGAGGTGCAGAAAGAGGCAAGAGAAGTGCAGAAAGAAGCAAGAGAAGTGCAGAAAGAGGCAAGAGAAGTGCAGAAAGAAGCAACAGAGGTGCAGAAGGAGGCAAGAGAAGTGCAGAAAGAAGCAACAGAGGTGCAGAAAGAAGCAAGAGCAGTGCAGAAAGAAGCAACAGAGGTGCAGAAAGAGGCAAGAGAAGTGCAGAAAGAAGCAACAGAGGTGCAGAAAGAGGCAAGAGAAGTGCAGAAAGAGGCAAGAGAGGTGCAGAAAGAGACAAGAGAGGTGCAGAAAGAAGGCAACAGGTGCAGAAAGAGGCAAGAGAGGTGCAGAAAGAGGCAACAGAGGTGCAGAAAGAGGCAAGAGAGGTGCAGAAAGAGGCAAGAGAGTGCAGAAAGATGGAAGAGGTGCAGAAAGAGGCAAGAGAGGTGCAGAAAGAAGCAAGAGAAGTGCAGAAAGAAGCAAGAGAAGTGCAGAAAGAGGCAAGAGAGGTGCAGAAAGAGGCAAGAGAGGTGCAGAAAGAAGCAAGAGAGGTGCAGAAAGAGGCAAGAGAGGTGCAGAAAGAGGCAAGAGAGGTGCAGAAAGAAGCCAGAGGGGTGCAGAAAGAGGCAAGAGAGGTGCAGAAAGAAGCAACAGAAGTGCAGAAAGAGGCAAGAGAAGTGCAGAAAGAAGCAACAGAGGTGCAGAAAGAGGCAAGAGAGGTGCAGAAAAAGGCAAGTGAGGTGCAGAAAGAGGCAAGAGAGGTGCAGAAAGAGCAAGAGAGGTGCAGAAAGAGGCAAGACGAGTGCAGAAAGAGGCAACAGGGGTGCAGAAAGAGGCAAGAGAGGTGCAGAAAGAGGCAAGAGAGGTGCAGAAAGAGGCAAGAGAGGTGCAGAAAGAGAGCAAGTGAGGTGCAGAAAGAGGCAAGAGAGGTGCAGAAAGAGGCAAGAGAGGTGCAGAAAGAAGCAAGAGAGGTGCAGAAAGAGACAAGAGAAGTGCAGAAAGAGGCAAGAGAGGTGCAGAAAGAGGCAAGAGAGGTGCAGAAAGAGGCAAGAGAGGTGCAGAAAGAGGCAAGAGAGGTGCAGAAAGAGGCAAGAGAGGTGCAGAAAGAGGCAAGAGAGGTGCAGAAAGAAGCAAGAGAAGTGCAGAAAGAAGCAAGCAGAGGTGCAGAAAGAGGCAAGAGAACTGCAGAAAGAGGCAAGAGAGGTGCAGAAAGAGGCAAGAGAGATGCAGAAAGAGGCAAGAGAGGTGCAGAAAGAGGGAACAGAGGTGCAGAAAGAGGGAACAGGGGTTCAGAAAGAGGCAAGAGAGGTGCAGAAAGAGGCAAGAGAGGTGCAGAAAGAGGGAATAAATGTGCAGAAAGAGGCAAGAGAAGAGCAGAAAGAGGCAAGAGAAGTGCAGAAAGAGGCAAGAGAGGTGCAGAAAGATGCAAGAGAAGTGCAGAAAGAGGCAAGAGAGGTGCAGAAAGAGGCAAGAGAGTGCAGAAAGAGGCAAGAGAGGTACAGAAAGAGGACAAGAGAGGTGCAGAAAGAAGCAAGAGAGTGCAGAAAGAGGAACAGAAGAGTGCAGAAAGAGGCAAGAGGGGCGCAGAAAGAAGCAAGAGAGGTGCAGAAAGAAGCAAGAGAAGTGCAGAATGAAGCAACAGGGGTGCAGAAAGAGGCAAGAGAAGTGCAGAAAGATGCAACAGAGGTGCAGAAGGAGGCAAGAGAGCAGCAGAAAGAGGCAAGAGAGCAGCAGAAAGAGGCAATCGAGTTGCAGAAAGAGGGGACAGGGGTAAGAGAAGTGCAGAAAGAGGCAAGAGAGGTGCAGAAAGAAGCAAGAGAGGTGCAGAAAGAAGCAAGAGAGGTGCAGAAAAAGGGAAGAGGGGTGCAGAAAGAGGCCAGTGGGGTTCAGAAAGAAACAAGAGAGGTGCAGAAAGAAGCAAGAGAAGTGCAGAAAGAAGCAACAGAGGTGCAGAAAGAGGCAAGAGAGGTGCAGAAAGAGGCAAGAGAGGTGCAGAAAGAGGCAAGAGAGGTGCAGAAAGAGGCAAGAGAAGTGCAGAAAGAGGCAAGAGAGGTGCAGAAAGAAGCAAGAGAGGTGCAGAAAGAGACAAGAGAAGTGCTGAAAGAAGCAACAGAGGTGCACAAAGAGACAATAGAAGTGCAGAAAGAAGCAACAGAGGTGCAGAAAGAGATAAGAGAAGTGCAGAAAGAAGGAACATAAATGCATGAAGAGGCAAGAGAAGTGCTGAAAGAAGCAACAGAGGTGCAGAAAGAGGCAAGAGAGGTGCAGAAAGAGGCAAGAGAGGTGCAGAAAAAAGCAAGAGAGGTGTAGAAAGAGGCAAAAGAGGTGCAGAAAGAGGCAAGAGAAGTGCAGAAAGAGGCAACAAGAGGTGCAGAAAGAGGCAAGAGAAGTGCAGAAAATGGAAGAGAGTGCAGAAAGAAGCAAGAGGGGTGCAGAAAGAGGCAAGAGAGGTGCAGAAAGAAGCAAGAGAAGTGCAGAAAGAGGCAAGAGAGGTGCAGAAAGAGGCAAGAGAGTAGCAGAAACAGGCAAGAGAGGTGCAGAAAGAGGAACAGGGGTGCAGAAAGAGGCAAGAGAAGTGCAGAAAGAGGCAAGAGAAGTGCAGAAAGAAGCAACAGAGGTGCAGAAAGAGGCAAGAGAGGTGCAGAAAGAAGCAAGAGAAGTGCAGAAAGAGGCAACAGAAGTGCAGAAAGAGGCAAGAGAGGTGCAGAAGCAGGCAAGAGAGGTGCAGAAAGAGGCAAGAAGAGGTGCAGAAAGAGGCAAGAGAGGTGCAGAAAGAGGCAAGAGAGGTGCAGAAAGAGGCAAGAGAGGTGCAGAAAGAAGCAAGAGAGGTGCAGAAAGAGGCAAGAGAGGTGCAGAAAGAGGCAACAGAGGTGCAGAAAGAGGCAAGAGAGGTGCAGAAAGAGGCAAGAGAGGTGCAGAAAGAGGCAAGAGAGTGCATAAAGAGGCAAGAGAGGTGCAGAAAGAGGCAAGAGAGGTGCAGAAAGAGGCAAGAGAGGTGCAGAAAGAGGCAACTGAGGTGCAGAAAGAGACAAGAGATGTGCAGAAAGAGGCAAGAGAGGTACAGAAAGAGGCAACAGAGGTGCAGAAAGAGGCAACAGATGTGCAGAAAGAGCAAGAGAGGTGCAGAAAGATGCAAGAGAGGTGCAGAAAGAGGCAAGAGGAGTGCAGAAAGAGGCAAGAGAGGTGCAGAAAGAGGCAAGAGAGGTGCAGAAAGAGACAAGAGAGGTGCAGAAAGAGGCAAGAGAGGTGCAGAAAGAGGAACAGAAGTACAGAAAGAGGCAAGAGAAGTGCAGAAAGAAGCAACAGAGGTGCAGAAAGAGGCAAGAGAAGTGCAGAAAGAGGCAAGAGGTGCAGAAAGAGGCAAGAGAGGTGCAGAAAGAAGCAACAGAAGTGCAGAAAGAGGCAAGAGAGGTGCAGAAAGAAGCAACAGAGGTGCAGAAAGAGGCAAGAGAAGTGCAGAAAGAAGCAACAGAAGTGCAGAAAGAGGCAAGAGAGGTACAGCAAGAGGGAAGAGGGGTGCAGAATGAGGCAAGAGAAGTGCAGAAAGAGGCAAGAGAGGTACAGAAAGAGACAAGAGAGGTGCAGAAAGAGGCAAGAGAGGTGCAGAAAGAGGCAAGAGAAGTGCAGAAAGAGGCAAGAGAGATGCAGAAAGAGGCAAGAGAGATGCAGAAAGAGGCAAGAGAGGTGCAGAAAGAGGCAAGAGAGGTGCAGAAAGAAGCAAGAGAAGTGCAGAAAGAGGCAAGAGAGCTGCAGAAAGAGGCAAGAGAGGTGCAGAAAGAGGCAAGAGAGGTGCAGAAAGAGGCAAGAGAGGTGCAGAAAGAGGCAAGAGAAGTGCAGAAAGAGGCAAGAGAGGTGCAGAAAGAAGCAAGAGAGGTGCTGAGACGGCAAGAAGTGCAGAGAGAAGGAGCAGAAAGAAGCAACAGAAATGCAGAAAGAGGCAAGAGAGGTGCAGAAAGAGGCAAGAGAGGTGCAGAAAGAGGACGAAAGGTGCAGAAAGAAGCAAGAGAAGTGCAGAAAGAGGCAAGAGAGGTACAGAAAGAAGCAAGAGAGGTGCAGAAGAAGCAAGAGAGGTGCAGAAAGAGACAAGAGAAGTGCAGAAAGAGGCAAGAGAGTGCAGAAAGAAGGAACAGAGGTGCAGAAAGAGGCAACAGGGGTGCAGAAAGAAGCAAGAGAGGTGCAGAAAGAAGCAAGAGAAGTGCAGAAAGAAGCAACAGAGGTGCAGAAAGAAGCAAGAGAAGTGCAGAAAGAAGCAAGAGAGGTGCAGAAAGAGGCAAGTGAGGTGCAGAAAGAGGCAAGAGAGGTGCAGAAAGAGGCAAGAGAGGTGCAGAAAGAGGCAAGTGAGCTGCAGAAAGAGGCAAGAGAGGTGCAGAAAGAGGCAAGAGAAGTGCAGAAAGAAGCAACAGAGGTGCAGAAAGAGGCAAGAGAAGTGCAGAAAGAGGCAAGAGAGTGCAGAAACAGGCAAGAGAGGTGCAGAAAGAGGCAAGAGGGGTGCAGAAAGAGGCAACAGAGGTGCAGAAAGAGGCAAGAGAGGTGCAGAAAGAGGCAACAGAGGTGCAGAAAGAGGCAACAGAGGTGCAGAAAGAGGCAACAGAGAGTGCAGAAAGAGGCAAGAGAGGTGCAGAAAGAGGCAACAGAGGTGCAGAAAGAGGCAAGAGAAGTGCAGAAAGAGGCAAGAGAGGTGCAGAAAGAGGCAACAGAGGTGCAGAAAGAGGCAAGAGAGGTGCAGAAAGAGGCAAGAGAGGTGCAGAAAGAGGCAAGAGAGGTGCAGAAAGAGGCAAGAGAGGTGCAGAAAGAGGCAAGAGAGGTGCAGAAAGAGGCAACAGAGGTGCAGAAAGAGGCAAGAGAAGTGCAGAAAGAGGCAAGAGATGCAGAAAGAGGCAAGAGAAGTGCAGAAAGAGGCAAGATGAGTGCAGAAAGAGGCAAGAGAGGTGCAGAAAGAAGCAAGAGAAGTGCAGAAAGAAGCAAGAGAGGTGCAGAAAGAGGCAAGAGAAGTGCAGAAAGAGGCAAAGAGGTGCAGATAGAGGCAAGAGAGGTGCAGAAAGAGGCAAGAGAAGTGCAGAAAGAGTCAAGAGAAGTGCAGAAAGAGGCAAGAGAGGTGCAGAAAGAGGCAAGAGAAGTGCAGAAAGAAGCAACAGAGGTGCAGAAAGAGGCAAGAGAAGTGCAGAAAGAAGCAACAGGTGCAGAAAGAGGCAAGAGAGGTGCAGAAAGAGGCAAGAGAAGTGCAGAAAGAGGCAAGAGAAGTGCAGAAAGAGGCAACAGAGGTGCAGAAAGAGGCACGAGAGGTGCAGAAAGAGGCACGAGAGGTGCAGAAAGAGGCAAGAGTGGTGCAGAAAGAGGCAAGAGAAGTGCAGAAAGAGGCAAGAGAGGTGCAGAAAGAGGCAACAGAGGTGCAGAAAGAGGCAAGAGAGGTGCAGAAAGAGGCAAGAGAGGTGCAGAAAGAGGCAAGAGAGGTGCAGAAAGAGGCAAGAGAGGTGCAGAAAGAAGCAAGAGAAGTGCAGAAAGAAGCAAGAGAGGTGCAGAAAGAGGCAAGAGAGGTGCAGAAAGAGGCAAGAGAGGTGCAGAAAGAGGCAAGAGAGGTGCAGAAAGAGGCAAGAGAGGTGCAGAAAGAGGCAAGTAGAGGTGCAGAAAGAGGCAAGAGAGGTGCAGAAAAGGCAAGAGAGGTGCAGAAAGAGGCAACAGAAGTGCAGAAAGAGGCAAGAGAAGTGCAGAAAGAAGCAACAGAGGTGCAGAAAGAGGCAAGAGAAGTGCAGAAAGAGGCAAGAGAGGTGCAGAAAGAGGCAAGAGAGGTGCAGAAAGAGCAAGAGAAGTGCAGAAAGAGGCAAGAGAGGTGCAGAAAGAAGCAACAGAGGTGCAGAAAGAGGCAAGAGAGGTGCAGAAAGAGGCAGGAGAGGTGCAGAAAGAGTCAAGAGAGGTGCAGAAAGAGGCAAGAGAGGTGCAGAAAGAGGCAAGAGAAGTGCAGAAAGAGGCAAGAGAGGTGCAGAAAGAGGCAAGAGAGGTGCAGAAAGAGGCAAGAGAGGTGCAGAAAGAGGCAAGAGAGGTGCAGAAAGAGGCAAGAGAGGTGCAGAAAGAGGCAAGAGAGGTGCAGAAAGAGGCAAGAGAGGTGCAGAAAGAGGCAAGAGAGGTGCAGAAAGAGGCAAGAGAGGTGCAGAAAGAGCAAGAGAAGTGCAGAAAGAAGCAACAGAGGTGCAGAAAGAGGCAAGAGAACTGCAGAAAGAGGCAAGAGAGGTGCAGAAAGAGGCAGGAGAGTTGCAGAAACAGGCATGAGAGGTGCAGAAAGAGGCAACAGAGGTGCAGAAAGAGGGAACAGGGGTTCAGAAAGAGGCAAGAGAGATGCAGAAACAGGCAAGAGAAGTATAGAAAGAAACAGGAGAGGTGCAGAAAAAGCAAGAGAAGTGCAGAAAGAGGCAAGAGAAGTGCAGAAAGAAGCAAGAGAGGTGCAGAAAGATGCAAGTGAAGTGCAGAAAGAGGCAAGAGAAGTGCAGAAAGAGGCAAGAAGGTGCAGAAAGAGGCAAGAGAGGTACAGAAAGAGACAAGAGGGGTGCAGAAAGAGGCAAGAGAAGTGCAGAAAAAGGAACAGAAATACAGAAAGAGGCAAGAGAAGTGCTGAAAGAAGCAACAGAGGTGCAGAAAGAGGCAAGAGAAGTGCAGAAAGAAGCAACAGAGTGCAGAAAGAGGCAAGAGAAGTGCAGAAAGATGCAACAGAGGTGCAGAAGGAGACAAGAGAGCAGCAGAAAGAGGCAAGAGAGTGCAGAAACAGGCAAGAGAGGTGCAGAAAGAGGAACAGGGTAGAGACGTGCAGAAAGAGGCAAGAGAAGTGCAGAAAGAGGCAAGAGAGGTGCAGAAAGAAGCAAGAGAGATGCAGAAAGAGGCAAGAGAGGTGCAGAAAGAGGCAAGAGGGTGCAGAAAGAAGCAAGAGAGGTACAGAAAGAAGCAAGAGAAGTGCAGAATGAAGCAACAGAGGTGCAGAAAGAGGCAAGAGAGGTGCAGAAAGAGGCAAGAGAGGTGCAGAAAGAGGCAAGAGAGGTGCAGAGAGAGGGAGGAAGGGTACAGAAAGAGGCAAGAGAGGTGCAGAAAGAAGCAAGAGAGGTGTAGAAAGAAGCAAGAGAAGTGCTGAAAGAAGTAACAGAGGTGCACAAAGAGACAATAGAAGTGCAGAAAGAAGCAACAGGTGCAGAAAGAGGCAAGAGAAGTGCAGAAAGAAGGAACAGAAATGCGGAAAGAGGCAAGAGAAGTGCTGAAAGAAGCAACAGAGGTGTAGAAAGAGGCAAGAGAAGTGCAGAAAGAGGCAAGAGAGGTGCACAAAGAGACAAGAGAGGTGCACAAAGACAAGAGAAGTGCAGAAAGAGACAAGACAAGTGCAGAAAGAGCCAACAAGGGTGCAGAAAGAGGCAAGAGATACAGAAAATGGAAGAGGGGTGCAAAAAGAGGCAAGAGGGGTGCAGAAAGAGGCAAGAGGGGTGCAGAAAGAAGCAAGCGAAGTGCAGAAGGAGGCAAGAGAGCTGAAGAAAGGCAGGAGAGTAGCAGAAACAGGCAAAAGAGGTACAGGAAGAGGGAACAGGGGTGCAGATAGAGGCAAGAGAGGTGCAGAAAGAGGCAAGAGATGTGCAGAAAGAAGCAACAGAGGTGCTGAAATAGGCAAGAGAGTGCAGAAAGAAGCAGCAGAAGTGCAGAAAGAGGCAACAGAAATGCAGAAAGAGGCAAGTGAGGTGCAGAAAGCAGGCAAGAGAGGTGCAGAATGAGGCAAGAGAGGTGCAGAAAGAGGCAAGAGAAGTGCAGAAACAGGCAAGAGAGGTGCAGAAAGAGGCAAGAGAGGTGCAGAAAGAAGCAAAAGAGGTGCAGAAAGAGGCAAGAGGTGCAGAAAGAGGGAACAGGGGTGCAAAAGGAGGCAGGAGAGTTGCAGAAAGAGGCAGGAGAGTTGCAGAAACAGGCAGGAGAGTTGCATAAACAGGCATGAGAGGTGCAGAAAGAGGGAACAGGGGTGCAGAAAGAGGGAACAGGGGTTCAGAAAGAGGAACAGGGGTTCAGAAAGAGGCAAGAGAGGTGCAGAAAGAGGGAACAGGGGTGCAGAAAGAGGGAACAGAGGTGCAGAAAGAGGCAACAGAGGTGCAGAAAGAGGCAAGAGAAGAGCAGAAAGAGGCAAGAGAGGTGCAGAAAGATGCAAGTGAAGTGCAGAAAGAGGCAAGAGAAGTGCAGAAAGAGGCAAGAGGTGCAGAAAGAGGCAAGTGAGGTACAGAAACAGACAAGAGGGGTGCAGAAAGAGGCAAGAGAAGTGCAGAAAGAGGAACAGAAATACAGAAAGAGGCAAGAGAAGTGCTGAAAGAAGTAACAGAGGTGCACAAAGAGACAATAGAAGTGCAGAAAGAAGCAACAGGTGCAGAAAGAGGCAAGAGAAGTGCAGAAAGAAGGAACAGAAATGCGGAAAGAGGCAAGAGAAGTGCTGAAAGAAGCAACAGAGGTGTAGAAAGAGGCAAGAGAAGTGCAGAAAAAGGCAAGTGAGGTACAGAAAGAGACAAGAGAGGTGCACAAAGAGCAAGAGAAGTGCAGAAAGAGGCAAGACGAGTGCAGAAAGAGCCAACAGAGGTGCAGAAAGAGGCAAGAGAGGTGCAGAAAGATGCAGGAGAGGTGCAGAAAGAGGCAAGAGAGATACAGAAAATGGAAGAGAGCTGCAGAAAGAGGCAAGAGGGGTGCAGAAAGAAACAAGAGAGGTGCTGAAAGAAGCAAGAGAGGTGCAGAAAGAGGCAAGAGAGGTGCAGGAAAAGGCAAGAGGTACAGAAAGAACCAAGAGAGGTGCAGAAAGAGGCAAGTGAGGTGCAGAAAGAGGCAAGTGAGGTGCAGAAAGAGGCAAGTGAGGTGCAGAAAGGCAAGAGAAGTGCAGAAAGAAGCAACAGAGGTGCAAAAGGAGGCAAGAGAACTGCAGAAAGAGGCAGGAGAGTTGCAGAAACAGGCAGGAGAGTTGCATAAACAGGCATGAGAGGTGCAGAAATAGGGAACAGGGGTGCAGAAAGAGGGAACAGGGGTTCAGAAAGAGGCGAGAGAGGTGCAGAAAGAGGGAACAGGGGTGCAGAAAGAGGGAACAGGGGTGCAGAAAGAGGCAAGAGAAGAGCAGACAGAGGCAAGAGAAGAGCAGAAAGGTAAGAGAGGTACAGAAAGATGCAAGTGAAGTGCAGAAAAAGGCAAGAGAAGTGCAGAAAGAGGCAAAAGGTGCAAAAAGAGGCGAGTGAGGTACAGAAACAGACAAGAGGGGTGCAGAAAGAGGCAAGAGAAGTGCAGAAAAAAGGAACAGAAATACAAAAAGAGGCAAGAGAAGTGCTGAAACAAGTAACAGAGGTGCACAAAGAGACAATAGAAGTGCAGAAAGAAGCAACAGGTGCAGAAAGAGGCAAGAGAAGTGCAGAAAGAAGGAACAGAAATGCGGAAAGAGGCAAGAGAAATGCGGAAAGAAGCAACAGAGGTGTAGAAAGAGGCAAGAGAAGTGCAGAAAAAGGCAAGTGAGGTACACAAAGAGACAAGAGAGGTGCACAAAGACAAGAGAAGTGCAGAAAGAGACAAGACGAGTGCAGAAAGAGCCAACAAGGGTGCAGAAAGAGGCAAGAGAGGTGCAGAAAGATTCAGAAGAGGTGCAGAAAGAGGCAAGAGAGATACAGAAAATGGAAGAGGGGTGCAAAAAGAGGCAAGAGGGGTGCAGAAAGAAGCAAGAGAAGTGCAGAAAGAGGCAAGAGATGTGCTGAAAGAGGCAAGAGATGTGCTGAAAGAGGCAAGAGATGTGCTGAAAGAAGCAATAGAGGTGCTGAAAGGCAAGAAGTGCAGAAAGAAGGAACAGAAATGCAGAAAGAGGCAACAGAAATGCAGAAAGAGGCAACAGAAATGCAGAAAGAGGCAAGTGAGGTGCAGAAGCAGGCAAGAGGGGTGCAGAAAGAGGCAAGAAGGGTGCAGAAAGAGGCAAGAGAAGTGCAGAAAGAGGCAAGAGAGTGCAGAAAGAGGCAAGAGAGGTGCAGAAAGAAGCAAAAGAGGTGCAGAAAGAGGCAAGAGAGTGCAGAAAGAGGGAACAGGGGTGCAGAAAGAGGAACAGGGGTACAGAAAGAGGAACAGGGGTGCAGAAAGAGGCAACAGAGGTGCAGAAAGAGGCAACATGGGTGCAGAAAGAGGCAACATGGGTGCAGAAAGAGGCAAGAGAGGTGCAGAAAGAGGCAAGAGAAGAGCAGAAAGAGGCAAGAGAGTGCAGAAAGAGGCAAGAGAAGAGCAGAAAGAGGCAAGAGAGGTGCAGAAAGAGGCAAGAGAGTGTGCAGAAAGAGGCAAGAGGAGTGCAGAAAAAGGCAAGAGGGGTGCAGAACAAGGCAAGAGGGGTGCAGAAAGAGGCAAGAGAAGTGCAGAAAGAAGCAACAGAGGTGCAGCAAGAGGCAAGAGAAGGGCAGAAAAAAGAAACAGAAAAGCAGAATGAGTCAAGAGAAGTGCTGAATGAAGCAACAGAGGTGCAGAAAGAGGCAAGAGATGCATAAAGAGGCAAGAGAGGTGCAGAATGAGACAATAGAAGTGCAGAAAGAGGGAAGATGAGTGCAGAAAGAGGCAACAGGGGTGCAGAAAGAAGCAAGAGAGGTGCAGAAAGAAGCAAGAGAAGTGCAGAAAGAAGCAAGAGAAGTGCAGAAAGAGGCAGGAGAGGTGCATAAAGAAGTAAGAAAGATACAGAAAGAGGGAAGAGGGGTGCAGAAAGAGGCAAGGGGGCACAGAAAGAAGCAAGAGAGGTACAGAAAGAGGCAAGAGAGTGCAGAAAGAGGCAAGAGAGGAGCAGAAAGAATGAACAGGGGTGCAGAAAGAGGCAAGAGAGGTGCAGAAAGAAGCAGGAGAGGTGCAGAAAGAGGCAAGAGGGGTGCAGAAAGAGGCAAGAGAGATGCAGAAAGAAGCAAGAGAGGTGCAGACAGAAGCACGAGAGGTGCAGAAAGAGGCAAGAGGGGTGCAGAAAGAACCAAGAGAAGTGCAGAAAGATGCAACAGAGGTGCAGAAAAAAGCAAGAGAAGTGCAGAAAGAGGCAAGTGAGGTGCAGAAAAAGGCAAGAGAGGTGCAGAAAGAGGCAAGAGGTGCAGAAAGAGGCAAGAGGAGCAGAAAGAGGCAAGAGAGCAGCAGAAAGAGGCAAGTGAGGTGCAGAAAGAGGCAAGAGGTGCAGAAAGAGGCAAGAGAGGTGCAGAAAGAGGAAATAGAGGTGCAGAAAGAGGCAAGAGAGTGCAGAAAGAGGCAAGAGAGGTGCAGAAAGAGGCAAGAGAGGTGCAGAAAGAGGCAAGAGGGGTGCAGAAAGAGGCAAGAGAAGTGCAGAAAGAAGCAACAGAGGTGCAGAAAGAGGCAAGAGAAGTGCAGAAAGAAGAAACAGAGAAGCAGAGAGGCAAGAGAAGTGCTGAAAGAAGCAACAGAGGTGTAGAAAGAGGCAAGAGAGATGCATAAAGAGGCAAGAGAGGTGCACAAAGACAATAGAAGTGCAGAAAGAGGGAAGATGAGTGCAGAAAGAGGCAACAGGGGTGCAGAAAGAAGCAAGAGAAGTGCAGAAAGAAGCAAGAGAAGTGCAGAAAGAAGCAAGAGGGGTGCAGAAAGAAGCAAGAGAAGTGCAGAAAGAAGCAAGAGGGGTGCAGAAAGAAGCAAGAGAAGTGCAGAATGAAGCAACAGGGGTGCAGAAAGAGGCAAGAGAAGTGCAGGAAGATGCAACAGAGGTGCAGAAGGAGGCAAGAGAGCGGCAGAGCAGCAGAAACGGGCAAAAGAGGTGCAGAAAGAGGGAACAGGGGTAAGAGAAGTGCAGAAAGAGGCAAGAGAGGTGCAGAAAGAGGCAAGGAAGTGCAGAAAGAAGCAACAGAAATGCAGAAAGAGGCAAGAGAAGTGCAGAAAGAGGCTAGAGAGGTGCAGAATGAAGCAAGAGAGGTGCAGAATGAAGCAAGAGAAGTGCAGAATGAAGCAACAGGGGTGCAGAAAGAGGCAAGAGAAGTGCAGAAAGAACGAACAGAAATGCGGAAAGAGGCAAGAGAAGTGCTGAAAGAAGCAACAGAGGTGTAGAAAGAGGCAAAAGAAGTGCAGAAAAAGGCAAGTGAGGTACACAAAGAGACAAGAGAGGTGCACAAAGACAAGAGAAGTGCAGAAAGAGGCAAGACGAGTGCAGAAAGAGCCAACAGGGGTGCAGAAAGATTCAGGAGAGGTGCAGAAAGAGGCAAGAGAGATACAGAAAATGGAAGAGGGGTGCAAAAAGAGGCAAGAGGGGTGCAGAAAGAAACAAGAGAAGTGCTGAAAGAAGCAAGAGAAGTGCAGAAAGAGGCAAGTGAGGTGCAGAAAGAGGCAAGAGAGGTGCAGAAAGAGGCAAGAGAGGTGCAGAAAGAGGCAAGGGAAGTGCAGAAAGAGGCAAGTGAGGTGCAGAAAGAGGCAAGAGGGGTGCAAAAAGAGGCAAGAGAAGTGCAGAAAGAAGCAACAGATATGCAGAAAGAGGCAAGAGAAGTGCAGAAAGAAGCAACAGAGGTGCAGAAAGAGGCAAGAGAAGTGCACAAAGAGGCAAGAGAGGTACAGAAACAGGCAAGAGAGGTGCAGAAAGAGCAAGAGAAGTGCAGAAAGAGGCAAGACGAGGTGCAGAAAGAGCAACAGGGGTGCAGAAAGAGGCAAGAGAGATGCAGAAAGATGCAAGAGAGGTGCAGAAAGATGCAAGAGAGGTGCAGAAAGAGGCAAGTGAGGTGCAGAAAGAGGCAAGAGAGGTGCAGAAAAAGGCAAGAGAGGTACAGAAAGAGGCAAGAGAGGTGCAGAAAGAGGCAAGTGAGGTGCAGAAAGAGGCAAGAGAGGTGCAGAAAGAGGCAAGAGAGGTGCAGAAAGGCAAGAGAAGTGCAGAAAGAGGCAACAGAGGTGCAGAAAGGAGGCAAGAGAAGTGCAGAAAGAGGCAAGAGAGTTGCAGAAACAGGCAGGAGAGTTGCAGAAACAGGCAAGAGAGGTGCAGAAAGAGGGAACAGAGGTGCAGAAAGAGGCAACAGAGGTGCAGAAAGAGGGAACAGAGGTTCAGAAAGAGGCAAGAGAGGTGCAGAAAGAGGGAACAGGGGTGCAGAAAGAGGGAACAGGGGTGCAGAAAGAGGCAAGAGAAGAGCAGACAGAGGCAAGAGAAGAGCAGAAAGAGCAAGAGAGGTGCAGAAAGATGCAAGTGAAGTGCAGAAAGAGGCAAGAGAAGTGCAGAAAGAGGCAAGAGGTGCAGAAAGAGGCGAGTGAGGTACAGAAACAGACAAGAGGGGTGCAGAAAGAGGCAAGAGAAGTGCAGAAAAAGGAACAGAAATACAGAAAGAGGCAAGAGAAGTGCTGAAAGAAGTAACAGAGGTGCACAAAGAGACAATAGAAGTGCAGAAAGAACCAACAGGTGCAGAAAGAGGCAAGAGAAGTGCAGAAAGATGCAACAGAGGTGCAGAAGGAGACAAGAGAGCAGCAGAAACAGGCAAGAGGTGCAGAAAGAGGCAAAAGAGGTGCAGAAAGAGGAACAGAGTAGAGAGTGCAGAAAGAGGCAAGAGAAGTGCAGAAAGAGGCAGAGAGGTGCAGAAAGAGGCAAGAGAAGTGCAGAAAGAAGCAACAGAGGTGCAGAAAGAGGCAAGTGGGGTACAGAAAGAAGCAAGAGAGGTACAGAAAGAAGCAAGAGAAGTGCAGAATGAAGCAACAGCGGTGCAGAAAGTGGCAAGAGGGGTGCAGAAAGATGCAAGAGAGGTGCAAAAAGAGGCAAGAGAGGTGCAGAAAGAGGCAAGAGAGGTGCAGAAAGAGGCAAGAGAGGTGCAGAAAGAGGCAAGAGGGGTGCAGAAAGAAGCAAGAGAGGTGCAGAAAGAAGCAAGAGAAGTGCTGAAAGAAGCAACAAGGTGCAGAAAGACACAAGAGAAGTGCAGAAAAAGGCAAGAGACATGCAGAAAGAGGCAAGAGAAGTGCAGAAAGAAGAAACAGAAATGCAGAAAGAGGCAAGAGAAGTGCTGAAAGAAGCAACAGAGGTGCAGAAAGAGGCAAGAGAGGTGCAGAAAGAGGCAAGAGAGGTGCAGAATGAGGCAAGAGAAGTGCAGAAAGAGGCAAGAGAGGTGCAGAAAGAGACAAGAGAAGTGCAGAAAGAGGCAACAAGAGGTGCAGAAAGAGGCAAGAGAGTACAGAAAATGGAAGAGAGGTGCAGAAAGAGGCAAGAGAGGTGCAGAAAGAGGCAAGAGGGGTGCAGAAAGAAGCAAGAGAAGTGCAGAAAGAGGCAAGAGAGCTGCAGAAAGAGCAGGAGAGTAGCAGAAAGAGGCAAGAGAGGTGCAGAAAGAGGGAACAGGGGTGCAGAAAGAGGCAAGAGAGTGCAGAAAGAGGCAAGAGAGGTGCAGAAAGAAGCAAGAGAGGTGCAGAAAGAAGCAAGAGAGTGCAGAAAGAAGCAAGCAGAAGTGCAGAAAGAGGCAAGCAGAAGTGCAGAAAGAGGCAAGAGAGGTGCAGAAACAGGCAAGAGAGGTGAACACTGAGGCAAGAGAGGTGCAGAAAGATGCAAGAGAGATGCAGAAACAGGCAAGAGAGGTGCAGAAAGATGCAAGAGGGGTGCAGAAAGAAGCAATAGAGGTGCAGAAAGAGGCAAGAGGTGCAGAAAGAGGCAAGAGAGGTGCAGAAGGAGGCAGGAGAGTTGCAGAAAGAGGCAAGAGAGTTGCAGAAACAGGCAAGAGAGGTGCAGAAACAGGCATGAGAGGTGCAGAAAGAGGCAACAGAGGTGCAGAAAGAGGCAACAGGGGTGCAGAAAGAGGCAACAGGAGTGCAGAAAGAGGCAAGAGAGGTGCAGAAAGAGGCAACAGAGGTGCAGAAAGAGGGAACAGAGGTGCAGAAAGAGGCAACAGGGGTGCAGAAAGAGGCAAGAGAGAGTGCAGAAAGAAGCAAGAGAGGTGCAGAAAGAGGCAAGAGAAGTGCAGAAAGAGGCAAGAGAAGTGCAGAAAGAGGCAAGAGGTGCAGAATGAGGCAAGAGAGGTACAGAAAGAGGCAAGAGAGGTGCAGAAAGAGGCAAGAGAGGTGCAGAAAGAAGGAACAGAAATACAGAAAGAGGCAAGAGAAGTGCTGAAAGAAGTAACAGAGGTGCACAAAGAGACAATAGAAGTGCAGAAAGAAGCAACAGAGTGCAGAAAGAGGCAAGAGAAGTGCAGAAAGAAGGAACAGAAATGCAGAAAGAGGCAAGAGAAGTGCTGAAAGAAGCAACAGAGG
Source organism: Calotriton arnoldi (assembly GCA_963921515.1). Classification (NCBI taxonomy): domain Eukaryota; kingdom Metazoa; phylum Chordata; class Amphibia; order Caudata; family Salamandridae; genus Calotriton; species Calotriton arnoldi. The sequence continues at coordinate 27,883 of CAWUFW010026743.1, forward strand.
TGTAGAAAGAGGCAAGAGAGGTGCAGAGAGGCAAGTGAGGTACACAAAGAGACAAGAGAGGTGCAGAAAGAGCAAGAGAAGTGCAGAAAGAGGCAAGACGAGTGCAGAAAGAGGCAAGAGAGGTGCAGAAAGAGGCAAGAGAGGTGCAGAAAGATGCAGGAGAGGTGCAGAAAGAGGCAAGAGAGATACAGAAAGATGGAAGAGGGGTGCAGAAAGAGGCAAGAGGGGTGCAGAAAGAAGCAAGAGAGGTGCTGAAAGAAGCAAGAGAAGTGCAGAAAGAAGCAAGTGAAGTGCAGAAAGAAGAAAGAGAGGTGCAGAAAGAGGCAATAGAGCTGCAGGAAGATGCAAGAGTGGTGCAGAAAGAGGCAAGAGTGGTGCAGAAAGAGGCAAGAGAGGTGCAGAAAGAGGCAAGAGAGGTGCAGAAAGGCAAGAGAAGTGCAGAAAGAAGCAACAGAGGCGCAAAAGGAGGCAAGAGAACTGCAGAAAGAGGCAGGAGAGTTGCAGAAACAGGCAGGAGAGTTGCATAAACAGGCATGAGAGGTGCAGAAATAGGGAACAGAGGTGCAGAAAGAGGGAACAGGGGTTCAGAAAGAGGCGAGAGAGGTGCAGAAAGAGGCAACAGAGGTGCAGAAAGAGGGAACAGGGGTGCAGAAAGAGGCAAGAGAAGAGCAGACAGAGGCAAGAGAAGAGCAGAAAGAGGCAAGAGAGGTGCAGAAAGATGCAAGTGAAGTGCAGAAAGAGGCAAGAGAAGTGCAGAAAGAGGCAAAGAGGTGCAGAAAGAGGCAAGTGAGGTGCAGAAACAGACAAGAGGGTGCAGAAAGAGGCAAGAGAAGTGCAGAAAAAGGAACAGAAATACAAAAAGAGGCAAGAGAAGTGCTGAAAGAAGTAACAGAGGTGCACAAAGAGACAATAGAAGTGCAGAAAGAAGCAACAGGTGCAGAAAGAGGCAAGAGAAGTGCAGAAAGAAGGAACAGAAATGCGGAAAGAGGCAAGAGAAGTGCTGAAAGAAGCAACAGAGGTGTAGAAAGAGGCAAGAGAAGTGCAGAAAGAGGCAAGTGAGAGTACACAAAGAGACAAGAGAGGTGCACAAAGAGCAAGAGAAGTGCAGAAAGAGGCAAGACGAGTGCAGAAAGAGCCAACAGGGGTGCAGAAAGAGGCAAGAGAGGTGCAGAAAGATGCAGGAGAGGTGCAGAAAGAGGCAAGAGAGATACAGAAAATGGAAGAGAGGTGCAAAAGAGGCAAGAGGGGTGCAGAAAGAAGCAAGAGAAGTGCTGAAAGAAGCAAGAGAAGTGCAGAAAGAGGCAGGAGAGGTGCAGAAAGCAGCAAGAGAGGTGCAGAAAGAGGCAAGAGAGGTGCAGAAAAAGGCAAGAGAGATGCAGAAAGAGGCAAGTGAGGTGCAGAAAGAGGCAAGTGAGGTGCAGAAAGAGGCAAGTGAGGTGCAGAAAGGCAAGAGAAGTGCAGAAAGAAGCAACAGAGGTGCAGAAAGGAGGCAAGAGAACTGCAGAAAGAGGCAAGAGAGTTGCAGAAACAGGCAGGAGAGGTGCAGAAACAGGCATGAGAGGTGCAGAAATAGGGAACAGGGGTGCAGAAAGAGGCAACAGGGGTGCAGAAAGAGGGAACAGGGGTGCAGAAAGAGGCAAGAGAGGTGCAGAAAGAGGGAACAGGGGTGCAGAAAGAGGGAACAGGGGTGCAGAAAGAGGCAAGAGAAGAGCAGACAGAGGCAAGAGAAGAGCAGAAAAGGTAAGAGAGGTACAGAAAGATGCAAGTGAAGTGCAGAAAGAGGCAAGAGAAGTGCAGAAAGAGGCAAGAAGGTGCAAAAGAGGCGAGTGAGGTACAGAAACAGACAAGAGGGGTGCAGAAAGAGGCAAGAGAAGTGCAGAAAAAAGAAACAGAAATGCAGAAAGAGGCAAGAGAAGTGCTGAAAGAAGTAACAGAGGTGCACAAAGACAATAGAAGTGCAGAAAGAAGCAACAGAGTGCAGAAAGAGGCAAGAGAAGTGCAGAAAGAAGGAACAGAAATGCAGAAAGAGGCAAGAGAAGTGCAGAAAGAAGCAACAGAGGTGTAGAAAGAGGCAAGAGAAGTGCAGAAAGAGGCAAGTGAGGTACAGAAAGAGACAAGAGAAGTGCAGAAAGAGACAAGACGAGTGCAGAAAGAGACAAGACGAGTGCAGAAAGAGCCAACAAGGGTGCAGAAAGAGGCAAGAGAGGTGCAGAAAGATTCAGAAGAGGTGCAGAAAGAGGCAAGAGAGATACAGAAAATGGAAGAGGGGTGCAAAAAGAGGCAAGAGGGGTGCAGAAAGAAGCAAGAGAAGTGCAGAAAGAGGCAAGAGATGTGCTGAAAGAGGCAAGAGATGTGCTGAAAGAGGCAAGAGATGTGCTGAAAGAAGCAATAGAGGTGCTGAACGGCAAGAAGTGCAGAAAGAAGGAACAGAAAGAGGCAACAGAAATGCAGAAAGAGGCAAGTGAGGTGCAGAAGCAGGCAAGAGGGGTGCACACTGAGGCAAGAAGGGTGCAGAAAGAGGCAAGATAAGTGCAGAAACAGGCAAGAGGTACAGAAAGATGCGAGAGGTGCAGAAAGAATCAAAAGAGGTGCAGAAAGAGGCAAGAGGTGCAGAAAGAGGGAACAGGGGTGCAGAAAGAGGGAACAGGGGTACAGAAAGAGGGAACAGGGGTGCAGAAAGAGGGAACAGGGGTGCAGAAAGAGGGAACATGGTTGCAGAAAGAGGAACAGGGGTGCAGAAAGAGGCAAGAGAAGAGCAGAAAGAGGCAAGAGAGCAGAAAGAGGCAAGAGAAGAGCAGAAAAAGGCAAGAGAGGTGCAGAAAAAGGCAAGAGGTGTGCAGAAAAAGGCAAGAGGGGTGCAGAAAGAGGCAAGAGGTGCAGAAAGTGGCAAGAGGGGTGCAGAAAGAGGCAAGAGGGGTGCAGAAAGAGGCAAGAGAAGTGCAGAAAGAAGCAACAGAGGTGCAGCAAGAGGCAAGAGAAGGGCAGAAAAAGAAACAGAAAAGCAGAATGAGTCAAGAGAAGTGCTGAATGAAGCAACAGAGGTGCAGAAAGAGGCAACAGGGGTGCACAGAGACAATAGAAGTGCAGAAAGAGGGAAGATGAGTGCTGAAAGAGGCAACAGGGGTGCAGAAAGAAGCAAGAGAGGTGCATAAAGAAGCAAGAGAAGTGCAGAAAGAAGCAAGAGAAGTGCAGAAAAAGGCAGGAGAGGTGCATAAAGAAGTAAGAAAGATACAGAAAGAGGGAAGAAGGGTGCAGAAAGAGGCAAGAGGGCACAGAAAGAAGCAAGAG
>CAWUFW010026744.1:0-31157 GCA_963921515.1 Calotriton arnoldi
TTTTCGGCGGGATTCGCACCCTAAGCGCATCCCGGCGATTTCTTTTTTTAAAAAATGCTTTTTTCTGCCCAGGGGGTCCTTGTGAGACCCCCTGAGCAGACCTAGGGGGTCAGGGTGTTTCTACTCTGCCCCCTTTGTGTGTTTTGCGCACTTGTTTCTTTTTTTTTTCTCGGCGGGATCCGCGCACTCTGAGCGCATCCTGCCGATTTTTTTTTTTTTTTTAAATGCTTTTTTCTGCCCAGGGGGTCCTTGTGGGACCCCCTGAGCAGGCCTAGGGGGTCAGGGTGTTTCTACCCTGCCCCCTTTGTGCGTTTTGCGCACTTGTTTTTGTGCCTCGGTTCTACCAAGGGACTAAAATAGCTGCCAACACTTCCTGGTTTGGAGTGCTGACAGCCAGCTGACAGCCAATTAGCATGCAGCTCGTGATCGGGACGGTGCGCGCAGGGTGCGCTGAGGGTACGCGGACCCTACTCGACCATAGATATATATGTGACTTTACTTTTGATTTTCTCAGGAACTACTGAACGGATTTACACCATTTAAGCAAAAGGCACCAGTCTGAACCAAGGGCTACCTCTTTGCCAAATTTGGTGTAATTCCGTTCAGCAGTTCGGGCTGTAGCTGCGACTAAAGGTTCCTATGGAAAAATGAATGGGGAAAACGCGTTTTGGGACCCCCTTTTTTCTCGGCCCCGCTTGACGAATCAACCCAAGACTTTCAGGGTAGGAGCGGAGCGGAGCGCCCAACAAGTTGGAAACTTTCGCGAAGATTCGTCAACCGGCGCCAACGTTATTTCAAATAGAATGTCGCAGATTTCCTATGGATAATAGGTCCTAACTATAACTATCTATTGGCGACCGCAAGTAGATAATATATATATATATATATATATATATATATATATATATATATATATATATATATATACTTGAAGATGGAGGATCACAAGAAAACAACAGCCAGCCAGGGCAAAAATCTGGATCCCAAAGGATACAATGAGTCACAAAGAAATAAAATATCCAAGAAAAGCACAGTGACTAAAGAACAGAAATAGATTCACCAAACGATTCACTGCCTTTCAGATAGTACAATGATGCCGTTTGCTCAGTGTAGCTACAGATTTCAGCATGACACAGCTGAATTTTCAAAAAGCATCATGAGTGAAGATTCTATTTGAATGTGGAATCAATGCAGTCCTGAGAGCTCTTGAGATATGCAGTAATCAGGTTGTGATTATCAGTAATGTTCAGTCCATCTGGATGCAGTGATTTTAAACGGTACATCCAGAAGTTTTCTCTGAGTCCAGTAGTTCTTCCTTTGAGACATGTCCACGGGGAAAATCTTCAAATCTGATAGTAATGATCCACAAGGTTAAAATGATATTACAGGCTGGTCAATTTCTATTAATCATTGCCGATTTGTGGTTCCTGAATCGTGTACGGAGGTCATTCACTGTTTGGCCTATTGTTTACAGCTTTACCGTTGGCATGAATCACATAAATAATGCATGTTGAGTTGACATGTAAGATGCTGTCTTATTTAATAAGACAGCATCTTACATGTCAGCTCAACATGCATTATTTATGTGATTCAGTGCCAACGGCAAAGCTGTAAAAAACAATATGTAGGCCAAACAGTGAATGACCTCCGTGACCGATTCAGGAACCACAAATCGGCAATAATTAATAAGAAAATTGACCAGCCTGTAGCCAATCATTTTAACCTTGTGGATCATTTACTATCAGATTTGAAGATTTTCCCCGTGGAACATGTCTCAAAGGAAGAACTACTGGACTCCAGAGAAAACTTCTGGATGTACCGTTTAAAATCACTGCATCCAGATGGACTGAACATTACTGATAATACAACCTGATTACTGCATATCTCAAGAGCTCTCAGGACTGCATTGATTCCACATTCCAAATAGAATCTTCACTCATGATGCTTTTTGAAAATTCAGCTGTGTCATCTGTGCAGCCACTGAGCAAACCATCTTGTACTACCTGAGGAAGGCGGAAGCTGAAACGTTGTAGTTGAAATATATTTTTGTTCTTTGGTGAATCTATCTGTTTGAGTCACTTCTTTCTTGGATATATATATATATATATATATATAATATAGGATTAGCACAGTGCCATCCATGCCAAGCTGTAAAATGACAAACGCCTTTTACCACTCTAGGCACAGTATTACAGCTTTGAAGTGGTAAAATACCAACCAAGCCAACCTGAAATGAATATAAGCAAAACATGACACATGTTTCGCTATCATTATAGCTCTTCGGAGAGGTTTAGCTTTGTCCAGACACAAGGGAGCACCCAGTATAAGTCAAAACAACACTCTTTCAGGCATAGAGTGACGCATAAATTATGCAAAAAAGAACAGAGAACTCTGGGTAGTTCCCAAGTTTAGGTGGAGAGCAGCTCCTGTATAGAGCACCCTACAATACCAGAGACACTCTAAGTTTGCTCACCTCAAATGTTTGCTTTTTTTTCAATGGTTTTTAAGTGTAGAATTAGCTCAGTGCCCTCCACACCGAGATAGAAAGGGACAAAGTCTTTTGCCATTTGTAAGGCAAAGTCTTTAAACAGAGGATTAGCACAGTGCCATTCATACCGCCGCCGGCGTGCACCAGACGCATTTAACATCACAAACTTTTCTCTAAAAAATGAGAACATGCACAACGTAGCTTGAGTAAAGCCTGCTTAATGTGTTGACAATGTGCTGACCCTATGGCACAGAGAGATGCATTTCGTGTGTTCAAATGCCTTCTTCAATCTAAACAGGTGCCATTTTGTTAGCATATTTATACTATTAAAATCATGGACATGGAAAAAATATACTCACCGTACTTAAAAATGGTGACACATTATCTATGTTTGCATTGTCATCGACAAAAACAATATTCCAGTATGAAAGCTGTTGAACTAATTACGGACCACTGAGAATAATAATAAGATTTATTAAAAAACAAAGACATTTAACCACTCACATGTGTAACATCACTATAAATTACTCCCATTTTCGAATCACATTGTGTGTTTTTAAACCTTAGTGGTCACTGTGCACACTGATTCAGTTCTTAAGTTTGCATTATACCGTAAAGAGATTGTATCTTCAAACGTTTCATTTAAAAGTTTAAATCTCATGATTTGTGACCATGACATGCAAAACATTTATGCTACATAAAGCGCGCCACCTTTCACTCTCTGGTCTCCTCGCCGTTTGCGCATCCACTGACAATAATAAAATCGTGCTTTCACCAAATATGGATTAGCTGTTGTTCTGAATGTTTTTCCGTCAGTAAGTACCACCAGGTTTCCAGGAACGACAAATGTAGTTAATTCAATCTTGCGGCTCTGTTAATTGGCATAAATACAAACCACTGATGAGCAAATGCCATGTCAATGCACCCTTATTCCTTTAAAATCAAAATGTACAAAACAGCAATGTGCGCTGCCTTCCATTCAATGCATGCTGCTTATTAGTTATTAGTTCATGGGCACACAACCACTTCATCTGTCCAAAGTAAAGTGTTTGTATCCTCTGTGAGCCCTTCAATTTGGTCACAGTGCCAGGTATGGATGAGTGTGTGCTTGTGTCAGTGATTCTATAAGAGAGTAAGTATGTGTTAGTATCTGTATGAATACGTGAGGTGGTGTGTGTATAACTGTATAGGTGAGTAAATGGGACCGTGATTGACTCTTTGGGTGACTGACTAGGTGCGTGAATCCGTCCGAAAGCTAAAAAAAAAAAACTTAAGCACGGGCTCCCGCGCTTTGTTTTCTTTAAGCCACCGGGTGGGCCAGGTCCTGGGGGCAATCATTAAAATAGATTCAGGGGCCCGTGCCGGCCCCTGCAGCCCTGGGGACCGCCACCTCTCCGGGGCTATGTTTATTAAATGCATGGGACCACGTGGGCCCCCTGCAGCCCCGGGGACTGCCACTTTCCCGGTGGTTGAGAGACAGAACAGGGGAACCCTACAGGAACCAGGGTAAGTAATTATAAAAGAAAACAGTGGTTCCTGTGGAGTAATACAATCTATATTGATAATGGTATGGGAAATCGCAATGTGAAGGGCTTGACTAAAGTCAGAGGGGGAAGAAACCACATACACCGATGATTCAGTATATCACAGTTGTAATTTTATATTTCAAACAAGGGGAAGGGATATATACAATGAAAAAGAATTGAAAAACATTTGTGCGTGGTGTCCCAAGTGAAAACAGGAACCTAAGACAGTAGTAAAAGTTGTGACAGTTTTTTCAAGGTTTCCAAAATTCCATACAAGTCGACCATTATCAAATATATACAGTGTAAACAGCAGCTATATACAGTGATATGCGCTGGGTAATGGTTCGCTTTCTCTTTGTGTTGACGACGTTTTGACCCTCTACTTGTTGTGGGGTCTCATCAGGACCTAGGGATGTAGGGACATCTAGGAAGAGAAGGATAGAGTAAGCATAAGGCCCATTTACCGGCACAGATGCGACAAATATGAGAAGGTTATATAAGAATGGAGGGTACCTGGTGGTTCGAATGTGCAGCCGCTTGAGGAGTGTGTGCCACACGTGGTGAAAGAAAGAAAAAGGATATGCGTGGGGATCACGGCGACCAGAGAATGCAGCACAAATACCGGCATCACCCACTGAAGGGTAATAATTATGAGACTAACAGCGCACTACAAGAACCAATATGCTCGAGTATTCAGCCCATCGAGGCACCCACCAGGGGGCAAACACTTGAAAAAGGAGCAATTGTTATGTTGGTGTGTTGTCTAGCCTCGAGATGCCTTGGCTCCCCTTTGAAACAGGTCAATGTGACCGAAATGCATCAGGCACGCCAGCGCTGAAAATTGAATAAAATTATTTCAAGTCACCGTAATGTGTGCGGCTCATCCCTTTCTCATGTAGAGAGGTTTTGTCATTATATATATATATATATCTATATATATATATATAGAGAGAGAGAGAGAGAGAGACTCTCTCTGACTCTCTCTCTCTATAGATATATATGTGTAGATCGTAAACCACAAATACATATAAAAAGTGACATCTCGCTCTCTCTCTCTCTCTCTCTATTTGAGATGTCATCAGTGATGTCACGGACCATGTCATGAGTGATGTAATATGTGACATCATTAGCAGTGCATTGTGGGGCGCAAGTTATAGTTAGCTCTACTAACTATAACGGCCGAAGTTCTCTGGTTTTGTACGAGTGAAATGTCCAACTAACTATAACGTCCCTGAAACCTGTGATTTTTTTCAGTGAATTTCTAAGGTTTTTTTAAATTCTAGTTTCTGACCATAACGCCCCTGAAACCTATGACTTTTTCCGTGAATTTCAAAGGTTTTTTAAATGCTAATTTCTAACTATAACGTCCCTGAAACCTATGGTTTTTTCAGTGAATTTCAAAGGTTTTTTAAATGCTAATTCCTAACTATAATGTCCCTGAAACCTATGGTTTTTCAGTGAATTTCAAAGGTTTTTTAAATGCTAATTTCTAATTATGCCTACAGAGGTAGGACATGTGCAGAAAGAGGAAGAAAAGCGCAGAAGGAAGCAAGAGAGATGCAGAAAGAGGCAACAGAAGTCCATAAAGACGAAGAAAGGTGCAGAAAGAAGCAAGAGATATGCAGAAAGAACCAACAGAGTACAGAAAGTGGCCTTGTTGCAAAGTCATCCTGTGCCCCCAACTTTTTGCTGACTGGTACTGGTGATAACTGACTCTGACTAACCAGGCCCGGAGCCAGTGCTATGCTGAAACACACTTAGAATACAGTGAAAACACCTACATACACTAGGGTACACTATGGGTTGGGGTACCCATGTGATTGGCATGACCTCCCCTGTAAGGCCCTAGTACATAATAGGGCAGGGGGATTAAAACTACCTCTAAGTCAGAGGTGCAGAAAGAGGCAAGAGAAGTGCAGAAAGAAGCAACAGAGATGCCGAAACAGGCAAGAGAGGTGCAGAAAGAAGCAAGTGAAGTGCAGAAAGAGGCAAGAGAGGTGCACAAAGAGGCAAGAGGGGTGCAGAAAAAGGTAGGAGAGGTGCAGAAAGAAGGAAGAGAAGTGCAGAAGAAGAAACAGAGGTGCTGAAAGAGACGCGAAGGGTGCAGAAAGAGCAGGAGAAGTGCAGAAAAAACCAACAGAGGTACAGAAAGAAGCAGGAAATGTTCAGAAAGAGGGAACAGGGGTGCAGAATGAGGCAAGAGAGGTGCAGAAAGAGTAAAGAGGGGAGCAGAAAAAGAGGCAAGAGGGGTGCAGAAAGAAGCAAGAGCAGTGCAGAATGAACCAACAGAGGTGCAAAAAGAGGCAAGAGGAGTGCAGAAAGAGGTAGGAGAGGTGCACAAAGAGGCAAGAGAGGTACAGAAAGAGGCAGGAGGGGTGCAGAAAGAAGGAAGAGAAGTCCAGAAAGAGGCAAAAGAATTGCTGAAAGAAGCAACAGAGGTGTAGAAAGAAGCAAGAGAAGTGCAGAAAGAAGGAAGAGAAGTGCAGAAAGAAGCAACAGGGGTGCTGAAAGAGGCACGAAGGGTACAGAAAGAGCAAGAGAAGTGCAGAAAGAACCAACAGAGGTACAGAAAGAGGTAAGAGAGGTGCAGAAACAGGCAGGAAAAGTGCAGAATGAGGGAACAGGGGTGCATAAAGAGGCAAGAGAGGTATAGAAAGAAGCAAGAGCAGTGCAGAATGAACCAACAGAGGTGCAAAAAGAGGCAAGAGGAGTGCAGAAAGAGGTAGGAGAGGTGCACAAGGAGGCAAGAGAGGTACAGAAAGAGGCAGGAGGGGTGCAGAAAGAAGGAAGAGAAGTGCAGAAAGAGGCAAGAGAGATGCTGAAAGAGGCAAGAAGAGTGCAGAAAGAGGTAGGAGAGGTGCACAAAGAAGCAAGAGAGGTACAGAAAGAGGCAGGAGGGGTGCAGAAAGAAGGAAGAGAAGTGCAGAAAGAGGCAAAGGATTGCTGAAAGAAGCAACAAAGGTGTAGAAAGAAGCAAGAGAAGTGCAGAAAGAGGCAAGTGAGGTGCAGAAAGAAGCAAGAGCAGTGCAGAAAGAAACAACAGAGGTGCAAATAGAGGCAAGTGTGGTGCTGAAAAAAGTAGGAGGTGCACAAAGAGGCAAGAGAGGTACATAAAGAGGCAGGAAGGGTGCAGAAAGAAGGAAGAGAAGTTCAGAAAGACTCAACAGGGGTGCTGAAAGAGGCACGAAGGGTACAGAAAGAGCAAGAGAAGTGCAGAAAGAACCAACAGAGGTACAGAAAGAGGTAAGAGAGGTGCAGAAACAGGCAGGAAAAGTGCAGAATGAGGGAACAGGAGTGCATAAAGAGGCAAGAGAGGTGTAGAAAGAAGCAAGAGCAGTGCAGAATGAACCAACAGAGGTGCAAAAAGAGGCAAGAGGAGTGCAGAAAGAGGTAGGAGAGGTGCACAAGGAGGCAAGAGAGATACAGAAAGAGGCAGGAGGGGTGCAGAAAGAAGGAAGAGAAGTGCAGAAAGAGGCAAGAGAGATGCTGAAAGAGGCAAGAAGAGTGCAGAAAGAGGTAGGAGAGGTGCACAAAGAAGCAAGAGAGGTACAGAAAGAGGCAGGAGGGGTGCAGAAAGAAGGAAGAGAAGTGCAGAAAGAGGCAAAAGGATTGCTGAAAGAAGCAACAAAGGTGTAGAAAGAAGCAAGAGAAGTGCAGAAAGAGGCAAGTGAGGTGCAGAAAGAAGCAAGAGCAGTGCAGAAAGAAACAACAGAGGTGCAAATAGAGGCAAGTGTGGTGCTGAAAAAAGTAGGAGGTGCACAAAGAGGCAAGAGAGGTACATAAAGAGGCAGGAAGGGTGCAGAAAGAAGGAAGAGAAGTTCAGAAAGACTCAACAGAGGTGCTGAAAGAGGCACGAAGGGTGCAGAAAGAGCAAGAGAAGTGCAGAAAGAACCAACAGAGGTAGAGAAAGAGGCAAGAGAGGTGCAGAAACAGGCAGGAAAGGTGCAGAAAGAAGAACGGGGGTGCAGAAAGAGGCAAGAGAGGTGCAGAAAGAGAAAAGAGGGGTGCAGAAAGAGGCAAGAGGAGTGCAGAAAGAAGCAAGAGCAGTGCAGAATGAACCAACAGAGGTACAAAAAGAGGCAAGAGGAGTGCAGAGAGAGGTGCACAAAGAGGCAAGAGAGGTACAGAAAGAGGCAGGAGGGGTGCAGAAAGAAGGAAGAGAAGTGCAGAAAGAGGCAAGAGAATTGCTGAAAGAAGCAACAGAGGTGTAGAAAGAAGCAAGAGAAGTGTAGAAAAGGCAAGTGAGGTGCAGAAAGAAGCAAGAGCAGTGCAGAAAAAACGAACAGAGGTGCAAATAGAGGCAAGAGGGGTGTAGAAAAAGGTAGGAGAGGTGCACAAAGAGGCAAGAGAGGTACAGAAAGAGGCGGAGGTGCACAAAAAAGGCAGCAAAGTGCAGAAAGAAGCAACAGAGGTGTTGAAAGAGGCGTTAAGGGTGCAGAAAGAACAAGAGAAGTGCAGAAAGAACCAACAGAGCTACAGAAAGAGGCAAGAGAGGTGCAGAAACAGGCAGGAAAGGTGCAAAAAGAGGGAATAGGGGTGCAGAAAGAGGCAAGAGAGGTGCAGAAAGAGAAAAGAGGAGTGCAGAAAGAGGCAAGAGGGGTGCAGAAAGAAGCAAGAGCAGTGCAGAAAGAGGCAAAGGAATTGCTTAAAGAAGCAACAGAGGTGTAGAAAGAAGCAAGAGAAGTGCAGAAAGAGGCAAGTGAGGTGCAGAAAGAAGCAAGAGCAGTGCAGAAAGAACCAACAGAGGTGCAAAAAGAAGCAAGAGCGGTACAGAAAAAGGTAGAAGAGGTGCACAAAGAGGCAAGGGAGGTACAGAAAGAGGCAGGAGGGGTGCAGAAAGAACGAAGAGAAGTGCAGAAAGAAGCAACAGAGGTGCTGAAAGAGGCAAGAGAGGTGCAGAAACAGGCAGGAAAGGTGCAGAAAGAGGGAACAGGGGTGCAGAAAGTGGGAAGAGAGGTGCAGAAAGAGGCAAGAGGGGTGCAGAAAGAAGCAAGTGAGATGTAGAAAGAGGCAACAGAGGTGCATAAAGACGCAAGAGAGGTGCAGAAACAAGCAAAAGAAGTGCAGAAAGAGGCAAGAGAATTGCTGAAAGAAGCAACAGAGGTGTGGAAAGAAGCAAGAGAAGGGCAGAAAGAGGCAAGTGAGGTGCCTAAAGAGGCTAGAGAGGTGCAGAAAATGGCAAGAGAACAGCAGAAAGAGGCAAGAGGGATGCAAAAAAGGGAAGAAGGGTGCAGAAAGAAGCAAGAGAGGTGCAGAAAGAAGCAAGAGAAGCGCAGAAACAGATAAGAGAAATGCACAAAGAGGCAAGAGAATTGCTGAAAGAAGCAACAGAGGTGTAGAAAGAAGCTAGAGAAGTGCAGAAAGAGGCAAGTGAGGTGCAGAAAGAAGCAAGAGCAGTGCAGAAAGAACCAACAGAGGTGCAAAAAGAGGCAAGAGGGGTGCAGAAAGAGACAAGAGAAGTGCAGAAGGAAGAGAGTGAGGTGCAGAAAGAGGCACTTGAGGTACAGAAAGAGGCACTTGAGGTACAGAAAGAGGCAAGAGAGGTACATAAAGAGGCTCGAGAAGTGGAGAAAGAGGCAAGAGAAGTGCAGAAAGAGGCAAGAGAGGTGCAGAAGGAAGAGAGTGAGGTGCAGAAAGAGGCAAGTGAGGTGCAGAAAGAGGCAAGAGAGGTACAGAAAGAGGCAAGGGAACTGCAGAAACAGGCAAGAGAAATGCACAAAGAGGCAGGAGATGAGCAGAAAGAGGCAAGAGAGGTGCAGAAAGAGGCAAGAGAGGTGCAGAAAGAGGCAAGAGATCTGCATAAAAAAGCAACAGAGCTGCTGAAAGAGGCAAGTGAGGTGCAGAAAGGGACAAGAGAAGTGCAGAAAGAGGCAAGTGAAGTGCAGAAAGAAGACAGTGAGCTGCAGAAAGAGAAAGAAAGGTGCTGAAAGAAGCAAGAGAAATGCAGAAAGAGGCAAGAGAGGCACAGAAAGAAGAGAGGTTTGTGTACCATTAGTACAAGTTTAACACCCACATTTTGCAATAAGTAACACGTGACCATTCCAGCTTTGCAAAGGGCTTTCCACCATGCTGCAACACATGACGCTGCATTTTTGGGAACATTTGAGCCGTTTGAGCTAGAAACAAGGCTTTTTTTGTTCAAATCTGCAGATTAGGCAGCAGATGATGGAACATTTGGCAAATGCAGAAAATGTTTAATTATGTGAAAATTGGTGCAGCCGAACACTCACATAATTCCAGTGGCCCTGCTCATACCTCCGACTAGGTCCAGAAGTGCTCCTCAGTGGTTCCTTCTTTTATTGTGTCTCATTGAGTTTATAGTTTAGCTTCTATGGAAAACGAGGAAGACTAAACCTGAGGTTACCACTCCACAACACAGACTGCAATACCACATAATTACTCTCCAAAACACATAATCCCACTCCACATAATTCCTATACACTAAATACCACATACTTTCTATTCACATAATTTCACTGCACAACATACCACATAATTCCACTACACACAACGTAAATCCACACTACACCAAAAAACATTAGCAAAAAACTTTTACATTTACAACACCAATAGCTCTAACTCTCGTAAATGCGAAACCTATTACATTGCAAATGCTTCTTTAACTAGTAGTCGCATTTGCAGAGTGGTGGGTGCTGGGCCTCTGACCAGCGCTCAGGAATTCCGCTGCGTAGGTCTTACAGGAGGTACCAGGAGGGCTTCTTAGACCCCAAAGTCCCTCAGGAGTAAAGTTGACTTCATCCCCCATCCCGTAGTCTGCCAGGAGGCGCGTTTGCAGAGTGGTGGAGAAAGGGGGCGTGGCCTCCGAAGATGTCTTAGCAATCCCACTGTGTGTGACTTATTGGAGGTAACAAGAGGGGTAGTTGGACCCCAAGCACATCCTTGGGGGCCAACTACCCCTCCTATTACCTCCAGTAAGTCCCACACAGCAGGATTGCTAAGTTCTCATAGCAGGCCAAGCCCCCTTTGCCCACCACTCTGCAAACACGCTCCCTGGCATGCTCTTGGATGGGGATTGAAGTCCCCTCGCTGCTGGGGGTCCTTTGGGGCCAATTAGCCTACCTCTTACCTCCAGTAAGCCCCAGAATAGTGGGATTGCTGATAGGTGGACACAGGCCGCGCCCCCTTTCTCCACCACTCTGCAAACGCACCTCCTGGCACGCTCTTGGTTGGGGGATGAAGTCCCTTTTCCTCCTGAGGGTCCCTGGGGGCCAACTAGCCCTCCTGTTACCTCCACTAAGCCCCACTGAGCTGGATTGCTGAGAGTGCTTAAAAGCCACGCCCCCTTTTTACACCACCCAGGGCCTGAGCATTTTTTTATTAATAAAAAAACGGGAAGGGGGCCGCCTGGCCCCTCTTCCTTGGGCCACTATTGGCCCCGGGGACCCCATCCCCCGGGGTCTGGCCTCTTTTTTATTTTTGCCGGGAGGGAGGCTGCATGGCCCCCCTCCCCTGGGCCACTTCTGGCCCCGGGGACCCCATCCCCCGGGGCCTGGCCTCATTTGTTTACATTTTTGCCAGGAGGGGGGCCATGTGGCCCCCCTCCCCTGGGCCACTTCTGGCCCCGGGGACCCCATCCCCCGAGGCCTGGCCAGCCTGGCATTTTTTGTGGAGGTGGGCCGCGTGGCTCCCCTCCTATGGCCAATTATGGCCCCGGGGACCCCATCCCCCGGGGCTGGCCTTCCGGTTTTTTTCAAATAAAAAATAAATTAAAGGGGATGGGGGCTGATTGGCCCCTCCCCCGGGGCCGGTCCTCAAGTTGGGGACTGTGGGGGGAGCCCCAATGCCCCCACCGTCCCCACCGTCCCTGCCGGCTCCCCGCCTCCTGCGGGAGCCGGCATTGCTTTTGGGTAAGGGGAGCTGCTAACATGCAGCTCCCCTTGCCCAAAAGCAATCTGCTTTGCTTCTTGGAAGAGAGAGCAGGTTTCCTGCTCTCGCTTCCAAGAAGCAAAGCAGTGTTTGCTATAGCAGGGCGGGAGCTGTGCTCCTGCCCTGCCATAGCAAACGGCAATGTCCCGGGGGTGGGCACCCCGGGACATTGCAGGAGCCGGCCCTGGGGGGGTGGCGGTCCCAGGGCAATCGAGGGATCCAGGAGGTGGCCCCTCCCAACTCTTTAAAGCCCGGGGAGGTGGTGGTCCCCGGGGACCGGGGGTCCGCAACGGACCCCTGCACTTCATTTATGTATGCCCCGGGGAGGTGGTGGTCCCCGGGGCGTGTGGGGGGGGCTCAAGCCCCCACACAATTTTTTTTTTTAAATCAGAGCCCCGGGGACTGCCACCTCCTGCGGGGGGCCACGTGCCATCCCACGTTTAATTATCAAAGCCCCGGGGAGGTGGCTGTACCCGGGGCTGCGGGGGGGCTGCGTGCCCCCTGCACATTATGAATGAAGGCCCGGGTGGGTGGCGGTCCCCGGGGCTGCGGGGGGGCTGCGTGCCCCCTGCACATTATGAATGAAGCCCCGGGGAGGTGGCGGTCCCCGGGGCTGCGGGGGCCCCCGCGGGCCCCCGCTACATAATTGGGCATTGCCCCCGGGACCTGGCACACCCGGGGGCTTAAGGAAAACGAAGCGCGAATTCGGCCGATTTTTTTTTTTAAATCATTTTTTGGGCCCCTCTGAGCAGGCCTAGGGTGTCAGGGTGTTTCTACCCTGCCCCCTTTTCTGGTTTTTCATCTTTTTTTACTGATTTCTTGTGACTCGGTTACCGAGTCACAAGATGGCTTCCAACACATTCTGGTTTGGAGTGTTGGCAGCCAATCAGAATTAAGCTCATGCTCGGGAGGATTCGCGAATCCTCCTCGGTGCTCAGATATATAAATCGTTATTTTTTGAATTTCTCAGGAACTACTGAACGGATTTACATCATTTATAAAAAAAAAGGGGTGCTTTCTGAACCAAGAGCTACCTTTTTGCCAAATTTGGTGCAATTCCGTTCAGCAGTCCGGGCTGTAGCCTGTTCCAAAATTTCCTATGGAAATTAACATGGGGAAAACGTGTTTTGGGACCCCCATTTTTTCTCGGCCCCCGCTTGACAAATCACCCCGAAACTTTCAAGACAGAAGCTGACCGGAGCTGGTCATTAGTTTTGAAAATTTCGCAAATATTCGTCAAACAGCGCCAAAGATATTGGCAAAAGAAAAAACGCTTTTTGAATAGAAACAAGGTCCTTACTATAACTACCTACTGGCGCGCCAGTAGGTAAAATATATATATATATATATATATATATATATATATATATATATATATATATATATATATATATATATACTCACAGGTCTCTGCAAAGGGAGGGCTCCGACCTTAGTGGTATTGCTCGTTCTGTGTATGCCATGATGGTGAATTATACAAGTCTCAAAAGCAGCCTCCCATCACGCTCCACCCGAGGAGTTCAATGCTCCTCTAGCATCCCTTACTCGCCTCCAAGTACAATTCGCAGTATCAGGCCATTCCTTCTTGATTGTTTTGGGGCGAGCGGGTCATCCCCCCACATAAGATACTTCCACAGGTCTCTGCAAAGGGGGGGCTCCGACCCTGATAGGGTGGTCTCAACGAACACAGGCACAGAGTCTCTCCTGCAACTCCAACTTTAGGAACAACAAAACGTTGAGTCCTGAGTTCGCGGGAATTACTGCTTTTATTAGTGACACATGGCAACCCACTTATAACCAGATGCGTTTCAGCGATTTAGTACGCCTTAATCATTGGTGAGCAACATAAATAATGGACTGCATCGAACTTGTCTTCTATTCCGTTATGTAATACATTTCCCATAATGCAATATAATTATTCAGGTAAGTTCGAAAGTTCGTTATTCTCATAAATCATTTTTTTGCAGTTTTCAAATACTGTAGCAGTCCCCATAAACTGTCCTTAGTGGTATTGCTCGTTCTGTGTATGCCATGATGGTAAATTATACAAGTCTCAAAAGCAGCCTCCCATCGCGCTCCACCCGAGGAGTTCAATGCTCCTCTAGCGTCCCTTACTCACCTCCAAGTGCAATTCGCAGTATCAGGGCATTCCTTCTTCATTGTTTTGGGGCGAGCGGGTCATCCCCCCACATAAGATACTTCCACAGGTCTCTGCAAAGGGGGGGCTCCGACCCTGACAGGGTGGTCTCAACGAACACAGGCGCAGAGTCTCTCCTGCAACACCAACTATATATATATATATGTATATATATCCAAGAAACACTTCGACTCTCCAAACCTCCTTCCGGCGAGAAGAGAGACACGAACCACTGGGAAGTATGGCAATGTTCTTTATTCCTCAGTTATGACGCGTTTCGGACAACACTTGTCCTTGATCACATGATATATATATATATATACATCTCCATATTCCCTGGGGCCTCAATATCCCTTGAGCCCTCTCGGCACTGGTGCACATCCAGGGGAGGCTTCCCAGTACCACATCAAAACTCAGCAGAACCAAAATAATGATGTGCACGCTCAAGGGGTTGCAAATATACGAAGGTTTAATCCAGTAAATACATATTCTACAAGCAGTGTAAAACACGGAAACCTTTACTCAACGTGTTTCGGCGTAACACACAACTTGCTCACAGGTAATGTGCTTACTGAATCATGCTTGTTAAGCAATAACATCAGTGTAAACAATGAAAAGGGACTCGCAGGTCCAAAGCATCTTCCAATATTATGGCAAACATCTTATCATATACTCGAGTAATGTTCAATCCAACATTGAAAGCATGGAAATAAGCTAGCCCATAATTGTGGAAGAGTCGAGAGATAGTAATACCCAAAGAATAGAAAATGAAAGTTAAACGTGAAAGCTAGCTGTAAATAAAGCAAATTATAAAGTATTGCAGCCACACTGCGGATATTGTACATTCATACTGGTGCCCTTAGTTACAATATTCACTAAGGAAATAAGAATCTGCTGCTCATTAGAACCCCCAGGCATAAGCCAGCAAACAATGGTCATACACAGGTTGTGGTCTCACAAGGCAAAAGGCTGGTATTGATGTGCAAACATATTTGCGCATCTCATATCTAGAGGGTGTCAGGGCTGGTATGGTCTACGGCTTAGTAATACAACGGGTACTCCGCAAGACCTGGGGCTGACTCACTGAACAAAATGATGTCATTATAAAATACGAAAGTGTGTATGTATCCATAAAGCTGAGCATAGATCCAGTATGCACACATCATAAGTGCAAATAACGCCCCTGTGGGCATGCACAATTCCTATCAATTTCTGGCTATGCAATCTCAATTGGGCCCAAGTGGGCACATCAAGGAAAATTCTTCCTCTTGCTATAGCATGAATTGTCCTTCACAATGTTCAAATATCTTGTTTGAGACATCATATAAATTTGCGGCTGTAACGCCACAGATTCATAAAGACAGGTCCTACCACAACCTCTCATCTGCATATAAAGGGCAGGCTTGCACTGCTTTCATACCTGCTCCATAGCAGGGTTAGGACAGACCAAAGAAAAATATTCTGCATTTTATACAGGTGTGGAGCCTGTAAAGAATCAAAGAAACAGAAAACGTGTCCCCAAAGTGAAAAAACATTGAACAACAGTCAAAGCAAAAGAGTGCACAAGAATGACCAGAGTGTAGGCAATGGAGTAAAAACATCTCTACAATGATGTAACTGTTAAAAGCATATATTAAACCAGAAAAAGATAAGATGTTTACCTATCTGTTGAATGGCCCCAAACCGGCTCGTAAAACTCAGGGATGCGTATGTTGTTTATCGTCAGACAACCCCAGGAAGACTCATGTCTTTCCTTGACTTTCTGTTGTCAGCCATTGAAAGTCTTACTAATACAGAAGCAGCAGCCTCCAGTTCATATGCATTAGAGGATGAGGCAAGGCTAAAGGAGCTTTGCTAATCACATTCCTGCAACACCTAAAAAGGCTCAACCATGTCGTTGTTGTAAAGTCTGCTCTAAGCATGGAAAGAGGCAGGAGAGTCATATTTACTGTCCCCAGTGCCCATCTCACCCAGCCCTGTGCTTTCCTGATTGCATTACATTGTACCATACAAACATTAACTATTGGGAAATTGACTGAGGTGGAGCTGCTGTTACGTAACCCTTTCAATGGCTGTGCATGGATACCTACCTTCTATAGGCCACTACTTCACTAGGCAAGCAGCTGTAGAGTTTTTGTGCCTCTATTTGAGGAAATCTTGGAGTTCCTTATGGCCTACTTGACACCTTTATCCGCCGTCAGAATGTGGTTGGTGTTCTGTTTGCGAATAACAAGTGCATTAAAGTGCCCAGACTGCACATAATGGTGGATGGAACATAAGCCATGTTTTCACGGAGTACCCTGTGTGGCAAAATTTTAAAGGCTTGACTAGATTGTGAACTCCCTTTTTAGGGAATTTATGTATGCAATACAAGGACCACCCTGATTACCCACGAGAGCCAGAGTAAGTGTAATAAGTCAAATATATGTCCTGTGGGACTTATTCACCAATATTTCTACTTGCTTTAAAAGTGGTCAAACTCAATTAGTAACTTGTATCATAGCCATTGTTATTGAAAAAGGGTACAGGACACAATATCGTGTATGATGATTTTTTTCACATCTTTAGTATTGCTTATGATACAAGTTAGTAATTAAGTTTTCACACTTTCAAAGCAAAAGAAGAAGTGTTGTGAATGAACCCCACAGGAAATTTCTTTGGTTTATTACTTTATGGAACTTAGGCAGTATTCCTCAGAATATTTGCTTTAGTTTCAGTGGTAGATATGATTGCTCAGTTTGAGGAATGAGCTCTCGGAGGAAGGAGTACTCGGACACCCCCAATTTGCATCCATAAACTGGATGGAGTTGGATTTAGTACAGTATGGGGCATATTTACAAGCCCCCTATCGCCACCACAACATCACTTTCAGTGACGTTGTGATGACTATAGGGGCCTCGCCTTAATTACAATGCAGCGTTAACTTAAGCCACTTAATTTGGCTTAACGCTGCCTTGTAAATAAGGCACCCTTTCATGCTGTATTTAACGTGAAAGGGGAGGGCAATGGGTGTTGCAGCGGGCTTTCAACCTAAGCTAGCCTGGCTGATAAGGGGTGATGCCCCGAAACCGGTCCCAGGAAGCTTGTTTCTGGTCCAGGAAGGACCCGGATTGGCAGTTCGGTCTGGACTGTTCCCATGAGGCACAGGGCCAAGACTGATTTGCATATGGCTGGGTCTAAACTGGGGTGGCATGGTGAGCAAAAGAACGATGGATTTAACCCAGATCTATTGACTGAGGGAGAATGTTTGATTTGCTCTACATTCCGTCCATCATCTGTGTCTTTTGCGTTCAACCGCAACACCCATTGATTTTGACGCTGCCTCCTGTTTACAAGGGCAGTGTAAATAGGAGGCTGTGCCAAAATTAAGACCAGGGAAAACCTGGTCTTACACAGGCGAAATGAGGAGAAATGCTTTATTTCTCCTCATTTTTGTTGCTTCCATGTGTGCTGCCTTGTGCAGCACACATAGAAACAGCAAATTGCCTATGATTGTTTATGTGCAGGAAGGTCCCCCTTCCTGCACATAAACAATCATTTAAAAAAAAATGCTGTTTTGCAACTTTTATGTGTGCTGCACACATAGAAGTTACAAAACGGCATTTAAAAATTGTTTATGTGCAGGAAGGAGGACCTTCCTACACATAAACAATCTTCCCCTCAACACAGGCACCTTTGCACTATGATGCAAGGGTGCCTCCGTTGGCGCTAGCCAGCTAAAGTTAGCACCAGCGCAGGGGGAAACGCAGGGCTGCACCATATTCTAGCAAATATGGTGCAGCACTGCGTTTCTAAAGTGACGAAGTGTGTCGTTAGCCTTCTTGGCTTAACGACACGCTTTGCCACTTTATTGTAAATATGCCCCTAAGTGTGCTGATGGCGCATGAAAGACACGTTTTCTTGAGGTTCACGTAGCTAGGGATAGAAGGCATTAGTAAAGGCTCACTTGGCAATTATACAGGATTAGTCATGACTCCAATGGGAACAGAGACATGAACGGCTAAGAAAAGCTTACAGCAGGTGTGGTTTCCCAGGGCTACTGCATAGGTAGAAGGCAGACAGTAAAGGTAGTACAGATACACATGCCATGACATGAGGTGGATATGCTTGCTCTGTTCGAGCAATAGGCTTTGGGGCAAACTCGGACACCCCCATCTTGCATCCACAGACTGGAAGTAGCTGGATTTAGCAGAGTGAGTGCCCTAAAGGCACATGAAAGAC
This sequence comes from Calotriton arnoldi, assembly GCA_963921515.1. Classification (NCBI taxonomy): domain Eukaryota; kingdom Metazoa; phylum Chordata; class Amphibia; order Caudata; family Salamandridae; genus Calotriton; species Calotriton arnoldi. Next base: position 18,260 of record CAWUFW010026744.1, read on the forward strand.
ATATCTTCCTGAGCCTCATGTGGCTGTCATGGGAGCCATTAGTAAAGGGTCACTAGACATGCGTTTGGTAATGTTCCGAATGAAGGATGCCATTACTTGACAGGTGGTAAAATGTAGTCAAACGGATTCCATCCTGTGGCATATGAATGTGATGGGCCTGTGCATGGTGGTGGTATGTTGATGTGAGTGCACTGATCTGTTGGTTTGGGGCCATGGCTGGGGTTATGAAAGTCTTGTGTGTGGTGCGGGAATGGCATGTGAATGGACCTTAAAGGGGTTGGTGCCTTGAGGTGGCTTTATGGCTCACCTTCAGAAGGCTTGTTTTCAATATTTAGATACTTTGATAAGTATTTGTGCTTTGAAGCCAGCATTTCTGGAGGTGCTAAAACCAACCAGTGTAAGTGGTGGATTAACTTTAACAAACAAGTACCAGATTTATGTCTGTGGCATTAAGATGGCCCTAAGTGAAAACTAATTGGTTTTTTTGTCATTATGGGTAGCTGTAGATTTTGTGCCTCAGCTCAGCCGTCACCTAGGCAAACTTGTAAATCTTTGAAAAGTAGACAACCAGGGGAGTACATGGGTGCATGACTTGTGTGGCTCCTACCAGGTTTTTCTACCCAGAATCCCCTTCAAAGCTCACACTTTGCCTAAAAAGCACATTTTCCTTGCATTTCTGTGAGGAAAAGCCCTGAAATCTGCAGGCAACTAGGCCTGGGCGTAGTTCACGGAGTTTTGCTACGCAAAACTCCGCGAAGTTACAAAAAACCTCTGCGAAGTTCCGCGAGTGGCAGAGTGCAGTGCGAACTGCAGTTTGTGCTGGTTTTGCTGCCGCTCGGGTAGAAATTCTACCCGAGCGGCAGCTCGCGCTCGCGAACTTACCGTTCGCATTCGCGAGCGGGGAAAAAACTCTGCTGCACATCGCGAAGCAGAGTTTTCTGCACTCCGCAAGCTCCGTGTAGTGTGGAGTGCAGAAAACTCCACAAACTCCGCGAACGGAGCGAAGTTCACCGCCCAGGCCTACAGGCAACCACAAATTTCCTACCACCCAGCGTTTCCCCAAGTCTCTCAAAAAAGGCTCCTCACTTCTGTGGGTGGGCCAAGTGCCCGTGACAGGGAAGGACCCAAAACATATTGTGGATGCATCAAAATTATCTATCATGAAACAACCTATTTTTGCAAGGAGGACACCTGCGTTTTGGGTCCTGGCTCGGCGGCCATCTAGGGAAACCTACCAAACCCAGCCATTTCTTAAAACTAGGCACTCTGGGGAGTCCACGGAGGTGTGGCTTGCGTGGATGCCACAACATTTTCTACCCAGAATCCCCTGCAAACCTCAAATTTAGCTTAAAAAAATCAAATTTTTCTAACATTTCTGTGTGGGAAAGTTGTGGGATAACTGGGCTGACACAAATTTCCTACCACCCAGCGTTCCCCCAGGTCTCTCAATAAAAATGCTACCTCACTTGTGTGGGTGGGACAAATGCCTGTGACAGGGAAGGGCCCAAAAGTTATTGTGGAGAAATCAAAATTATCTATCACAAAATGAACTGTTTTTGCATGTGGACACTTCCTTTTTTAGTCCCAGGCTCAGTGGCCATCTAGGGAAACCTACCAAATCCAGACATTTCTCAAAGCTAGACACCTGGGGGAGTCCAGGACGGTGTCACTTGCTTGAATAACCCAACGTTTTCTTACCCAGAATTACCTGCAAACCTCAAATTTAGCTAAAAAAATCATATTTATTTCAAATTTCTTTGTGGGATCACTGAGCCGGCACAAATTTCCTATTACCCAGTGTTCCCCTCAGTCTCCAGATAAAAAGGATACCTCACTTGTGTGGGTGTCCAAAGCAGAATCAGCCTAAAAACGTATAAAAAAAACTGAGGGGGAAGCAAAGCGGGTCCAAATGTCATGACTATAGTTCCTGTGCTCTCGTTCACACCACCAGAGTGCTGAATTGTGGGACTCTCAAGTGTTCTAATAAGCTTCCGGGTCTTCCCCTGCATGCCTATCCTGACTTCCAGCCATTTGGACGTTATTTGAAGTTATTTGAAAATTGCCATCCCTGCTGGGTTTTGTGGAAGCCAATCTACTCATGCTTGAAACTCCATTACCTATAATCCCCTGCTCACTGCTCCCTCACTGCTCCCTCTCCACCCCTGCAGGCCAAGGATGGGTGAAGGAATTTGTTGTAACTTCCTTGTGTTATTATTTCTTTTTATTACCCTCCCTGTAAATAGTAGTTATAGTTGGTACCTTCCCAGTCCACCCTACCGGTTTATCACAGTCCATGGAACTCCTGGAACGTCTGGGAGTTCAAGTTAGAATGTTGTGAGAGAGCTGGGACCTTTGGGTGACTGTGGATGTGCTTCTGATGGGAAAACCCTTCATGTAAATAAAAACTTCTTACCTACGTTGATTCCTGGATTTCTTCAGCTACATCTTCACAGAATTCAGCACACCTGTGGCTGGCAGCTGCTGGCCTGCTCCCACCTGATGCATGTGATTACTGTGAGCTTGCTGAATTCGGAATTCTGTCTACTTTTTAGCAATCCAAAGTTGATGCTTCATAACATTGGGGGAAATCCTTGGGGAAAATTTTGATGTTACTGCACTTTGGCTGCTAGTCGGGCATGCTGCTTGTTGCACTTTGCACTTTTAGGGTCATACTTCTGAGTGTTTGGTGAGTGGAGCAACATTTTTACTCCGCTTCATGGAACCATTTTTGGGTCCATCTTTCTTGGGCTATGGTCTAGTTGTTACAGACCAGCTCTCAAGACTTTACTTAAGGAGACCCATGCCGTGGACATGCAGCAGATGCCTAAGTGGCGCACATAAGGCAAGACCATCTGCGCCCGTCCGCGTCCAACGCCAGTCATGCTGCCCGTTTTTTTGCCCCCAGAGCTGCACCCTTACAAGAGAAGCTCTACTTGCCTTGAATTGTGGTCTGTGTGATTCCATCTGGCATTTTGGCCCTGCATTTTAGAGAAACTCTGATTTTATGCGTAATACCTGTGGTTTCACTCTTAAGGCGTTAACCACTCCTGAGACTGGTGTCTCTTCACCCAATGAGACATCGAACAGACCTGTCGGCTTTAGAGCCGGCCTTATTAAGTGTGGGTCCCTCACCAAACATTCCTCAGATATATGGCTTTCTCTATCAGACAACACTTGGGATGTCATGTTTCTCACGGAAACATGGCTCAAGGATGGCTCTAATAGGGGCCTTGCCTTAGCCATTGCTCCGGGCTATCATATCCTGTGTGCTAACCTAAGTGGAGATCGGCTGGGCGGGAGGATAGCCATTATTCTTAGAGACACTCTGGAGGTTTCAACATCTAGGATTGATCACATTGGGAATATTGAGGGCCTTTTTTTCTGTTTCAAACTTATCCCCTCTTTCTCTTTCACCGGTTTGCTGATATATAATCTCCCGGACTGCCCTAACAACTGCATCCTACAATTATTTGACACCTCTGCCTAACTATCCCTATGATAGGCCAAATTTACAGTCTTGGGAGACTTTAATATGCATGTCGATGTCTCGACCTGTTCCCAGGCCTCTGAGTTGGCCTAGGCCCTGGCAGGCCTTAATCTGACCCAGCGTGTCGCCACCCCACCCATATAGCAGGCCACATATTGGATTTAATCTTTTCAAAGATCACTAGTCTCCAAGCTGACTCCCCCATGCGCCTGGTGTGGACAGATCATTTCCTTGTCCCACTCACTTTTGAAGGCACTGGCAACCTGCCAGAGATCAGGACAGCACCTGAAAAAAGGAGAAGTTGACAAAATGTTACGAAGGAGTCCTTTGTGACCTCTGTGCAATCTACCCTCCCATCTTTTATGGGCAATCCTGACAGGGATTTGATCCTATTCAATCTATGGATGTCTAAGGCTTTGGGTCTGCTTGCACCTCTATAAACTCTCATGTCCAAAAGATCAAAGCCATCTGCTCCCTAGTTTTCCTCTGCCCTAAGAGCAGAAAAAAGCCTTTGTAAAAGGTTGCAGCTCAGTTAGAGAAGGTCTTATCACCCTGTAGCAAAAGACTCCTACAAGGAGGCTCTTAAAAAATTCCACAAACTTACACGGCAAACTATGAGAAAGCATTTCTCGCTGCACAGTGTAAAGGTGGCTAACTCTTCCAGAGAAGTTTTTAAATATTGTAAAATCCTTTATCTTACTGGAAGTGGTTAAAAGTGCTTTCCATCCTTCACCTGCCCTCTGCACTAGCCTCTCCGATTTCTTCAAAGAAAAAATTCAAAAAATGTATTTAACATTCCCAAGAGGAGATAGCTCAATCGATTTGCTGACGTCTCCCATTAATCCATCATCTGCTCTCTCAGAATTCTATCCAATTTCTGAAGAAGATTCTCTTGTTGAAATGTAAATCCGGCTCCCCCAAGAACCCCTGTCCAGCCTTATTTCTCAGATTGGCTGCCCTTACTTTAAATCATATTCTCAACAGGATTTGGCACACCCCTTTGAAAACTGGTATCTTTCCTGCTATATGGAAGCAGGCATTCTTATTGCCGCTGCTAAAGAAGCCCATCATGCATGTATCTCCAGGCCCAGAGGCAACATAGGGCCCTGTAGGGCCCCCTTAGTTTCCACACTGCCAGCATTTTTATGGCATGAGCACCTTCATGAGAGCACTGGTGGTGAGGAAACTCGTAATATACTAATAAACAGGCACTAAGGGGGTCATTATGATTACGGATGGACTTCAGTCCGTCCGCCATCGTATCGTATGAATCACTGACATAATATCGACAGACACAATATCGACCTACATTTTTATCGACACAAAAATATCGACGACACTAATATCGATACCCTATACTTAATTAACAAAATATACTAATATCGACCCCAAAATACCGTCAAACATAATTATCGATTACAGTAATATCAAACACATAAATATCGTTATTCAAAATATCGAACATCCTTTAAAAAAATACATGTCCAAAATATCGATCACAATAATATAGACAATATTATCGTTTTTGTAAAAATATCGACAATTTAAAAATAGATAAAACAAACAAAATTAAACACCATAAATATATTCAAATAAATAAACATACACTGCATATAAAATATAATATATATAATAATTTTAGCAAATCCTTAAACATATTTTAATACATTAAATAATAAATGCACTATTAATTACAATTCAATTTTATATTTAGATTATGTACACACATTATTTAACATCACATATAAGATGATATACATTTAAATAATTCAACATGTGAAAAAAAAAAAGAACTGACTCTTAATTAGCGTTTTCCATATATGGAAAACAACTACCAAAATGAGTAAAACAATAAAGATTAACCAATAAAAACACACAATATTAAAATAAACCAATAAGGTTAACCAAACAATTAATACAAACACTATATAAAGAAGGAAAACGTATTCTTATTTTACACCTTAAACCAAAAACAATAAATAAGCCGAAACTCTGCCGGATTTCTACCAGAAACAAGGACTTCATCAAAGAAAAAGATATTACATTCTTCAAAAAGTAAGTACATTACCATCTGTAAAATAACTGTAATGCTAATCCTAAAAAACTACTATTTATCATCCTCAAATAATTAATATATATCTTTTTTCAATTTACATCTCCTCTACAGATAATTCTCAAACTATCCACAAAATTACAGATCACTTCTAAAAACAATCTAACTAATAAAGTAAGTATTCAGCAAACAGCATTGTAAAAAACTGTAAAACACCCAACCAAACCCCAAATCCATCCCAAACACCCACCCCACCCCATGTACATATTTTACAAAATAAGTACAAATATGTTTTACTCTTCCAACAGAAATATCAACTACTTGACAGAATTCAACCAACAAAGAAAAACATCACTATTGAAAAGCAGCTCAAAACAAACATTGTAAGTATATTAATAACAATATATATTTATTAAGAAAAAAACATGTACAATATTTGTTTTAATAATTTTGATATACATTTTTTGTAGAGTTTAACACATCACAATGACAGAATACGCCCAAATTATCTCATCCCAAAAAGGAACATTTTTGCTATGTTACATGGGGTATGTCTATACCCAGGAAAAGCAAAGTGGACTAAAAGTAAATTGGAAATGTAGCAAGTACTATTCAAATAAGTGTTATGGTCGGGCAACAACTAGAGAAACAACTGCTTTGTATACAAGGGAGCATAACCACCCTCCAAATGTTACTGAAATAGAGGTTAGGAATGCCCTTGATAACATTAAAGAAGCTAGCACTAGCTCACAGACACCTACGACTCAAATTCTTAAAGAATTTCTGCCTACATCAATCAATGAATCAGGTATTTATAAAGCGTGACTACTCACCCGTAAGGGTCTCAAGGCGCTGGGGAGGGGGGGTGCAGGTTCCATTCCATCAAGGAGGTCTGTCGAACAGCCAAGTTTTGAGGTTACTCGTGAAGATGGGGAGTGATGTTGTCTGTCTGAGGTGGAGCGGTCGGGCGTTCCAGGCTCTGGCCGCGAGGAAGGAGAAGGAGCGGCCTCCCGATCTGGTCTTTCTGGCATGGGGAACCACGGCGTAGGAGAGCTGGGCTGATTGTAGGGTCCTTTGGGGTGCGTGGAAAGCGAGGCGGCTGTTCAGGTACGCTGGTCTGGCGTTGTGGAGGGCTTTGTGTGTGTGGGTGAGGATCTTGAAGGTGATTCTAGCCTCAATGGGGAGTCAGTGGAGTGTGCGCAGGTGCTGGGAGATATGGCAGTGTCTTGGCAGGCTGAGGACCAGTCTTGCGGCGGCGTTCTGGATGTTTTGCAGCTTGCGAGTGAGGTTTTTGTTTATTCCGGTGTAGAGTGCGTTGCCGTAGTCAAGTCTGCTGGTGACGAGGGCGTGACTGACGGTCTTTCTGTGCTCGAGGGGGATCCATTTGAAGGTCTTACGTAGGAGGCGAAGGGTGTGGAAGCAGGAGGATGCGACGGAGTTGATCTGGCGGTCCATTTTGAGCTCGGAGTCCAGGATGATTCCAAGGTTGCGTGCGTGGTCAGTGGGGGTGGGCGGGCTTCCGAGGGCGGTGGGCCACCAGGTGTCATCCCAGGCGTCGGGGTATGGGCACATGATGAGTACTTCTGTTTTGTCCGTGTTGAGTTGTAGGCAGCTGTTTTTCATCCATTTGGCGACTGCTTCCATGCCTTCTTGAAAGTTATGTTTGGCCTACAGTACCCAAACATGCTACTGGGCAAATGCCCTCTATTTCTTTGTTAAAAAGAACTATAGCTCGCACAAAAAAAGCCACAACAACTACCACACCTGCTCCAAAAACATTTGAAAAGGTGGTAATTCCACCAGAACTATCTATAACTCATAATGAAGAACCCTTTGTTCTCTACGACAACAAATGCAAAGAGAAAAGAATAATTATGTTTGCAAATGTAAACAATTCAATAAAGCTACAACAATCAGAAACATGGATGATGGACGGGACTTTTAAAATCTGTCCCAAACCATTCTATCAATTATACACTGTCCATGCCCTATATCAGAACACCAACATCCCCTTTATCTATGCCTTGCTACCCAATAAACAGAACTCCACATATATGGTAGTATTAAGTTAAATTAAACAGGAAACAAATAATTATTTTCCACAGAAAATAATAATAGATTTTGAGCAGGCTACGATAAGTGCAATTCTAAAGTCCAACCCACACACATCAATTCAGGGTTGTTACTATCATTTCAATCAGTGTCTATGGAGACACCTTCAGAAATCAACACTAAGGGGCCGATTCTGATCTCGCTGGGAAAGCCCTATGGCCGACTGGCGCCCGTAGAGCTTTCCGTGTGCCTTTGGCTCCTGGGCTCCGATTGACAGAGTACGATGCGCTGCAGCGCTGACGGACTTGGGTCGCTCGGAGCACCATTGAAGTCAATGGGAGCCTGGTGTACGTTGCGTACATGGGCTCAAATAGACCAAAAACGCACGTCTCGGACAAGGGTGCCCCCTGTCGCGGGGACACATCGGTCCCGCCCACACCGTGCAGGCGTGTGTAGGGGGGACCCTTGGGACCCCCCAGTGATCGAGTCGTAGGGCTGCGGGTGAAGGGGGGTCCGCAGCAGACCCCCGAAGTCCGCTTCCCGGAGCTTTTTCGAGTCGGTGGCTCCGACTCGATCCGGCTGCTCGACGCGCGCATCGTACTTGGTCGCTCGGAAATTGGACCCATTGCGCGGTGCGCGTCTATGAAGTCGGAGTTGTCCGGACGGCATCGCTGACGGGCACGAGTCGGTCGGAGCGCGAGGCTAACCTCGCATCGTACTTGCTCGCTCGTACAGCGGTGCGAGTCGTCCGGAAACTGGCTCACTACGGATCCCGTTCGGTGCCCTTCCGAGCGAGATCGGAATCGGCCCCCAAGTATTGAATATGCGACAAACAGTCCATTTGCATACCAAATAAAAAAACTGGCCTACGTCCCAGTTACTGACGCGGCCGAACATTACAATCTTTAATAGAAAGTCCTTACTACCACCAACACGAACAAAAATTAAGTCCCCTCCTAGACTATTTTGAAGATACCTGGGTGGGAAGACTCCATTGATCAGGACATAGGAGACAACCAAAATAACAAATTCCATGGTGAAATGTCTACCTTAGCACACTAAATCAAGAGGCAAAAACAAACAATGCTGTTGAAGGTTGGCATAATGCCTTCCAAGCAACAACTGGACGAGGTACACCTACTCTACACAAACTCCTACTCTCCCTCCAAAAACAACAGAGCTACCAACAGCTAAGAATGGAGCAATCTGTCACACAAATAAAGCCTAAACTATCCAAACAAACTAAACAAATGTTTGAATACCTACAACAACAAGTCAGACTATACCCTACAACAACAAGAGGCCTAGAATATTTAGCAATAATTGCCAAAAGCCTACTCTAAACTCTCAAACCAGTGTAAAATATATAATACTTTTCTGTTAAAATTATTAAAATGCATACAATTTTTTTATTTTTTTAAAAACTAAATAATTTGTCTAATATATTTATATTAATGAATAAATATATATATATAGACATATTAATTAGATATTTGAAAAAATAAACAATAACAGTAAATATTATAGCATTTCCCTCCCACAATATATAATTAAATTAACTTACCGTTTTCATAGCTGTAGACAGAAAATCCCACGCCTTGTAAAACAATGATGGCAGCTCATAATCCAAATAGAATAAAAATTACCGCAAAAAATGAAAAAAATCCAACTGTTCCAAAAAGTAATCCTCGATCAGTAAATCCACAATCCATAAACCATAAAAACCCGAAAAAGTGTTTTAAAAAAGAAACACTCCATGAAAACCCGAAAAATTAAGAAAGTGTAAAATAATTATTAGTTACTTAAACTAATATACACTTCCTTAATTTAAATAAACGCAATCTTCTAGTAACCGCAAATTCCATCGAACAAAACCTGTAAAAAACACACAAACATTCCGACCCACACAAATATACACATAATATACAATATAACAGTATTACAAACATTATACGCACCATAATAACACATATCCTACCAAACTATATAATTTCTAAACTAGGCCTAAAAAAATAACGGTACATAAATCGTCAAAACCTAACGAACGCATAAAAAACACCACAACTCCAAAAACCTAACTCTACACACACTAACTACAACTTAACTACCTTCAAATTAAATTAAAAATGTAGTTTAAATACAGAAAAGTAATCTTACCTTCCTCGACGCGAAGCAGCTCCCAACCGCGACCTTCTCCCCTTCGAAATAATCCAAAACAACCGCGAGCAGTTACAAAATACAAGCCCCAAACAAATATGGCAGCTTCAAACATATAAAATAAATCTAATTTAATTAAATAAATTTCATTATATTAGATATAAATTACTTACATGTTTAATTAAAATACTATAATTTTTGTCTTATTTGTTTAAATGTATTTTTCATTTTTATATCATTCTAAAATTATAATAATAAATATTATTAAACACATAGGGGCCCATTATGATAACGGGCGGATCACCACCGCCCGTATGGCGGTGGTGATCTACCCGCTATTTTCCTCCGCCAGCCACACATTTACCCCCGCCATATTACTATGGCGGGGGGACCCCGGCGGACGGAAAGACCGTCCACCGGATTTCCGCCCGGTCGATGAGTCGACCGGGCGGAAAAGCATTTAATATGGTGGCGGTGTCTATTAAACACCGCAATCCATATTATGAAGCATGCGGGGACATGCCTTTCCGCGGCGGCAACACCGCCACGGAAAGGCATACAGTATTCTACATTGGGGGCCCGTAGCGGGCCCCCCGGGATTCTGGGGTGTGGGGGGTGCACATGGGGGGTACCTATGGTACCCCCCTGCATTTCAATGTACAACATGGCAGGCACCGCGCGGTGCCTGTCACGTTGTGCATTGAAAAGCACAACTTGCATTTCTGGCATTGCAGCGGGCGGTGCTTTCAGCACTGCCCGCTGCAATGTTAGAAATGCGGGCGCATCCTAATGGGATGTGCGGGACCGCCGCATGCATTGCGGGCGGTCCCATTTCCCGGGGGTATGGCGGGCGGAGTCCGCCCGCCATGCAAATGACCCCCATAATATTTAATATTATAATTCCATATATTTACAAGTTACATAAAACATTTATAAAAAAACTTGTAATACATTTTTTTATATTTAAAAATGTCTACCTTATAAAAAATGTTTATAAATTAAACCATGTAATAATTAATAAGATTAATATTTTATATATTAATATTATTAATTAAAATGTATTATTATTTATTTGGAAAATGTAACTAAGTTTATGCTTAGAAAATGTTTTTAAAAAATGTGAAAATTTTTATATAATTAATATGTTACCAATATATGTAACTAAATAAAAAATGTTCACAATACCAAACTGAAATTAACCACTGTTATAAATATATTGTTTTTCAAATGTATGTAAAAAAATGGTAACCTACATTATCTGTTATTACAAAATTTACACAACAGTTTAAAACAATGAACCAATGTTATAATAATTTTTAATTTAATTATTAAATGTAAAAATATTCATATGTACAAAACATTTTGTATTGGTAAGATAAATATGTCTTTATTTATCTTACATATTTTTAATAAAAAAATATTTCTTGATGATTTTTAAATAATTTACAAAAATAAAGATCTTTAAAAAATTACAATATCTAATTTTTTGGCTACCATTTTATTAATGTTATATTCAATGTTAGATATTAAGTTTATTTTTATTAAATATTGTATTTAAAATAATATGTTTTAATTAGGTATATGTACAATGTTTATGTTTTTATTTACAACTATCTTATAATTAAAATATTATACTACTTTAAACTATAATTTTGTTAAAGATTATAAATTAATACACATATAGCTAAATTATTATTCCCACTCCAGTTAGCATAAATACAGGATAGGTGAAGGACACTAAACTTAATTACTTTATTATTCCCACACCAGTTAGTATGAATTCAGGGTAGGTGCTGGACACTAAACTTAATTAATTTACTATTCCCACTCCAGTTAGTATTAATTTAGGGTAGGTGCTGGACACTAAACTTAATTAATTTACTACTCCCACACCAGTTAGTATTAATTCCGGGTAGGTGCTGGACACTAAACTTAATTACTTTATTATTCCCACACCAGTTAGTATGAATTCAGGGTAGGTGCTGGACACTAAACTTAATTAATTTACTATTCCCACTCCAGTTAGTATTAATTTAGGGAAGGTGCTAGACACTAAACTTAATTAATTTAGTATTCCCACTCCATTTAGTATTAATTAGGAGTAGGTGTGGACTTTAAACTTAATTAATTTACTATTCCTACTCCAGTTAGTATTAATTCAGGGTAGGTGCTGGACACTAAACTTAATTAATTTACTATTCCCACTCCAGTTAGTATTAATTAGGGGTAGGTGCTGGACGTTAAACTTAATTAATTTACTACTCCCACTCCAGTTAGTATTAATTCAGTATAGGTGTTGGACACTAAACTTAATTAATTTAGTATTCCCACTCCAGTTAGTATTAATTAGGGGTAGGTGCTGGACACTAAACTTAATTAATTTACTCTTCCTACTCCAGTTAGTATTAATTAGGGGTAGCTGCTGGACATTAAACTTAATTAATTTACTCTTCCCACTCCAGTTAGTATTAATTTAGGGTAGGTATGGACACTAAACTTAATTAATTTACTATTCCTACTCCAGTTAGTATTAATTCAAGGTAGGTGCTGGACACTAAACATAATTAATTTACTATTCCCACTCCAGTTAGTATTAATTAGGGGTAGGTGCAGGACATTAAACTTAATTAATTTACTATTCCTACTCCAGTTAGTATTAATTAGGGGTAGGTGTTGGACACTAAACTTAATTAATTAACTATTCCCACTCCAGTTAGTATTAATTAGGAGTCGGTGCTGGACACTAAATTTAATTAATTTACTATTCGCCCTCCAGTTAGTATTAATTAGGGATAGTTGCTGGACACTAAACGTAATTAATTTACTATTCCCACTCCAGTTAGTATTAATTAGGGGTAGGTTCTGGACACTAAACTTAATTAATTTACTATTCCCACTCCAGTTAGTATTAATTAGGGCTAGGTGCTGGACAGTAAACTTAATTAATTCACTATTCCCAATCCAGGTAGTATTAATTAGGGGTAGGTGCTGGACACTAAACTTAATTAATTTACTATTCCTACGCCAGTTAGTATTAATTCAAGGTAGGTGCTGGACACTAAACTTAATTAATTTACTATTCCCACTCCAGTTAGTATTAATTAGGGGTAGGTGCTGGATAGTAAACTTAATTAATTTACTATTCCCAA
>CAWUFW010026745.1:0-31156 GCA_963921515.1 Calotriton arnoldi
CAAGAGAAGTGCAGAAAGAGGCAAGAGAGGAGCTGAAAGAGGCAAGAGAGGAGCAGAAAGAAGCATGATAAGTGCAGAAAGAAGCGAGAGGTGCAGAAAGAGGCAAGAGAAGAGCAGAAAGAAGCAAGAGAAGAGCAGAAAGAAGCAAGAGAGGTGCAGAAAGAGGCAAGAGAAACACAGAAAGAGGCAAGAGAGGTACAGAAAGAGGCAAGAGAGGTACAGAAAGTAGCAAGAGAGGTGCACAAAGAGGCAAGAGGGGTGCAGAAAAAGGCAAGAGAGGTGCAGAAAGAGGCCATAGAGGTGCAGAAAGAGGCAAGAGGTGTGCAGAAAAAAATGAGAGGTGCAGAAAGAAGCATGAGAAGTATAGAAAGGAGCAAGAGATGTTCAGAAAGAGGACAAAATGTGCATAAAGAGGTAAGGGAATTACAGATAGAGGCAAGAGAAGTGCGGAAAGAGGCAAATGAAGTGCAGAAAAGGCAAGAGAAGTGCAGAAAAAAGCAAGAGAAGTGCAGTAAGAAGCAGAACGGTGCAGAAAGAAAAAAGAGAGGTGTGGAAAAAGCAAGGGAGGTGCAGAAAGAAGAAGAAAGGTGCAGAAAAAGGCAAGAGAAGTGCAGAAAGAGGAAAGATAGGTGCAGATAGAGGCAAGAGGGGTGCAGAAAAAGGCAAGAGAGGTGCAGAAAGAGGCCACAGAGGTGCAGAAAGATGAAAGAGGTATGCAGAAAAAAGCAAAAGAGATGCAGAAAGAAGCATGAGAAGTGTAGAAAGAAGCAAGAGAGGTACAGAAAGAGGAATACATGTGCATAAAGAGGCAAGGGAATTGCAGAAAGAGGCAATAGAAGTGCAGAAAGAGGCAAATGAAGTGCAGAAAAAGGCAATAGAAGTGCAGAAAGACGCAAATGAAGTGCAGAAAAAGGCAATAGTAGTGCATAAAGACGCAAGAGAGGTGCAATAAGAAGCAGAAAGGTACAGAAAGAAGAAAGAGAGGTGTGGAAAAAGCAAGGGAGGTGCAGAAAGAAAAAGAAAGATGCAGAAAGAGGCAAGAGAAGCACAGAAAGAGGCAAGAGAGGTACAGAAAGAGGCAAAAGAGTTGTAGAAAGAGGCAAGAGAGGAGCAGAAAGAGGCAAGAGATGTGTAGAAAGAATCAAGAGTTGCACAAAGAGGCAAGAGAGGAGAAGTGCAGAAAGAGGAAGAAAGGTGCAAAAAATCAAGAGAAATGCAAAAAGAGGCAAAAGAGGTGCAGAAAGAAGCAATAGAAGTGCAGAAAGAAGCTTGTGAGGTGCAGAAAGAAGCAAGTGAGGTGCAGAAAGAAGCAACAGAAGTGAAGAGGCAAGAGAGGTACAGAAAAAAGCAACAGAGGTGCAGAAAGAAGCAAGCGATTTGTAGATAGAAGCTAGAGAAATGCCGAAAGAAGCAAGAGAAGTGCAGAAAGAGGTAAGAGAGGTGCAGAAAAAGGAAAGAGAAGTACAGAAAGAAGCAAGAGAGGTGCAGAGACAGGTAAGAAAGGTGCAGAAAGAAGCAAGAGAAGTGCAGAAAGAAGCAAGAGAGGTGCAGAAATAAGCAAGAGAGGTGCAGAAAGAAGCAAGAGAGGTGCAGAAACATGGTGAGACTTACAACAGTGACATGGGAAGGGTTGTTGTTTTATATTTGCCTAGGCCCAACAGTCTGAGCATTCGGTGAATAGTGAAGATGCCAGAGAAAAGTGATTGCAAGGATAGTGTTTGAATGATTGGATGAGTGCATGGGTTGTACCTCAATGAATGCATGAGAGCAAAGGTAGTGCCTGGGTGATTGAATGAGTGAATGGGTAGTGCTTGAGTGAATGGATGAGTGCAAAGGTAGTGCCAGGGTCATTGCATAATTGCATGGGTAGTTCTAGAGACTCGTACAAAGTAGCCTAATCCTTAATCCCTCTGCCAACATGTCTTAAACCTCACTTTTCTCTGGCAGCTTCATTATTCACCGACTGCTCATAATGTTGGGCCTAGCTAAATATAAAACATCAACCCTTCCCATGTCACTGTTGTAAGTCTCACCATGTTTCCGAAGAGGCACCCACTCACCCCACTGTAGAATCTTTTATACACCCACTGCAGCTCCCACACAACCATTCACGAACCCATTCACAAAGCCATACCAGTACTTAAACACCCACTCACCGATTCATTGATCTATACACACATCCACTGGCTCACCCATACTGCTACTCATAGACCCACTCACTCACTAATACAGCCATTGGCACAACCCCTCATACAGGCATGAAGGTGCTGCCACACTGAGTCACCCATAAAACTACTCACACACCTATACACTCACCTATACAGTCAATCATACAGCTATTTACTCACCCAAACGGTTACACATCCACCCACTTACTCATAGAAATAGGAACACATACTCACTCAGCTATACAGTCACTGACAGAAGCATGCACTCATCTATATAGCCACTCTCACATTCACTCACTCACGCATACAGTCACTCATATACCCCGTCACTCATGTATACTGCCTTTCACATACTCAGTTACTCACCCATACTGACACATGCACTCAATCACTGACACCACCATACAGTCACTCACTCATACAACTTTTCACACACACACACAACAGTACCCCATACAGCCACTGACTCAGACACTCACTGATCCTTACAGGCAGTCACACACCTCCTCACCCACAGACACCCATAGACGTAGTCAGACAACCAATCAATCACCCATAAAGCCATTCAAGTACCCACTAACACACTCATACACCCACTTAGACATTAACTGACAGATAGATACACACATTCATACAACCCGTCCCTCACCCATACATTCACTGAGACACCTAATCACTCACTTATACAGTCAGTCACGCACACAATGAATCATCCATACAGTCACTCATAAACCCACTGATTCACCAATACACCTTGGTATATATATTTAACACTCATAAACTTTAAAAAAACGGGTAGGGTGGGGGGAGTTGGGGGGAGAGGGAGGGGGGGAAGACCGTTGTCTTCCGGCAATTTGTTGTTGTTTTTTGCCACCCACGGGCCGCGAATTTTTGTTTTGGTTGGTAGCTTTCCACGCAGATCTGCCTTAGACGATGAAATGAGGCCCACCAGAGTGCACACCTTCTGCCTAATGGCCTCGGCCACGGAGCATTGTTTCCCTTGGGACCCAGGCCTCCTCGCGCTTGCGTTCCTCCTCACACATGACACCCACCTCGATGATGTCCACCTTACATAGGGCCCTCCACATCCTCTCCTGGAACGTTAATGGCCTATTGGATCATATAAAACGCACCGCCGTGCTGCGCAGCGCCCAACGACATGCACCAGACAACCTGTTCCTGCAGGAAACACACCTTGGGCTCACAATGTAGTTTCCTCGCCCGGTACGGGTTTGACAGGGTCTGGCACTCTGGTTTTACAAGGGGATCCCGGGGGGTGGCCATACTACTTCGAAGAGGGCTTCGCTTCACCCTGACATGGGCCGAAACGGACACACAAGGCCGCTATGTGGCCCTGACGGGTATGATTGAGGACACCCCCTCAACCTCCTGTGTACATACATTCCCCCGCCACCATGGCTCCTGCCCTCCGTCACCTCACGCTTGCACTTTCCTCCTTTCCGCAAGGCCTGACGATTGTCGGGGATGATTTTAATGCTGTCCTGCAGCCCTCACGTGACACGTCAGGCACCCCATCGGCCTCCCGCCTTGCCTCTGCAAAACGCCTCTCTGACTGGTCCTCCGCCCTGGGTCTCTGTGATGCCTGGAGGGTGTGGAACCCCCGCAAGGAACAATACACCCACACTTCGGCGGCCCACCGCACCCACTCTCGTATAGATCTGTTCTTGTTGCCTGCCATAGACTGTCAATTGATGGCCGGGGCCACCATCTTACCCAGGGGCATTTCAGACCACTCCCCATCTCCCTCCGTCTCGGGCATCCCCCTGGCAGCGTCCGTACGATGTGGCGGATGAATGCCTGGTTCCTACAGGATGCAGGCTTTGTGGAATCCCTCGGGAAGGAATTGAAGAGCTACTTCTCAACTAATACGGGCTCGGTCTCCTCCCCAGGAACCCTGTGGGAGACCGGCAAAGCTGTGGTGCGGCGGGTGGCTAGAGGTCTGGTCCAAGCGAAACGCAAGAAACAGTCCGCCCGACTTGTACAGCTGGAGGCCCAGGCGGCGCAGCTGGAAGGTGCCCAAGACACCACTGATAACGACGACTCCGCTCGCCAACTCACGCTGATCCGAGAGGAGATCTGCCGGCTCTCGCTGGAGTCCGCTAAAATGCTTTGGCGCGCCTCTGTGGCACGCGTCTATGGTTGGGGTGATAAAAATGGCAAACTTCTCCACAACCTGGTGTCCTATCCCAGAGCCAATCGCATAATCCCCGAGATTCAGGACGGGAATGGGGTCCGTCACGCCACTTCCCCAGCCATCGCCCACACGTTCGCAGACTACTATGCGGGCCTCTACACGGCCCGGCCCCTTCGGACCTCTCTGGCAACGTTGTTGGCTGAGACCGGGACTAGGCTGCCCTGCCTTTCCCAAGCAGACTCCGAGGCCCTGGATACTCCCTTTACCCCGGAGGAGATACATGGGGTGATTTCATTATTGCACGCCGGCAAAACACCCGGGCCCGACGGTTACCCCCAGGAGTACTATGCGGCCTACCGGGACACACTGGTCCCGCACCTGATGGAATTGTTTAAGCACGTAGTGGACAAAGGGTCCTTCACGCCAGAGACTGATATGGCCACTATCGTAGTCATCCCAAAGACACAGCCACCCTCCCTTGCATGTGCGGATTACCGCCCCATCTCCCTTATCAACACGGAGGTCAAGATCTTTGCCACTGTGATGGCCCAACGACTCCGCCCCCATTTACAAGAGCTGGTTCACCCAGATCAAAACGGCTTCATGCCTGCCCGCGATACCCGGCATTGCATACGCCGCCTCCATCTCGCCCTCGCACACTGCCACCGCCTCACCCCGTATCTGGCATTGCTATTCATAGACTTCGAAAAGGCATTCAATACGGTGGACTGGAGCTACCTTGAGGAGGTGCTGGAGAGGATGGGTTTTGGGCCCCCGTTCCGACGCTTTCTCCGGGTCCTCTATTCGGCTCCCAAGGCAAGGGTCCTCATTAATGGCGTGCTGTCCGAAGCGTTCCCTATCCAGAGGGGCACCTGCCAGGGCTGCCCGCTCTCATCGCTTTTATTTGCATTAGCAATGGAACCCCTGGCCTCCCTCATCCGCCAAGATCCCCTCATCTGTGGTTGGACCTGGGATCCGAATCAGGTCGATAAGATCGCCCTGTATGCCGATGACGTCCTCCTTTACTTGGCGGATCCAGAGAGCTCCGGCCCGCGATGCTTGGACGTCTTCTCTGCCTTTGAGCGGGTTTCCGGCCTCAGACTCAACCCGGCGAAATCGACACTGGTTCCCCTACACCCGACATGGGCTTGCTTCGACTGGCAGACGACCATTCCCCTGCGCAGGCAGTCATTTAAGTACTTAGGGATATGGGTAGCCCTTCTCCCCGAACTTGAATGGGCCCTGAACATCACACCCTTGGTCACTAGGGCCAAGGCAGACCTCAGGAAATGGCAATCTCTCCCCCTTAACCCCCTTGGCAGAAGTGCCCTTTTAAAATGATGGTCCTTCCCCGCTTCTTGTACACCTTACAAAACATTACCATCCACCTCCCGGGCAGCTGGTTTCGGGAACTGGACGGGGTACTCACCCGCTTTTGTGGGGAGGAGGGAGATCACGACTGTCCCTAGCACATTGCCGCATACCCCCCTATGACGGAGGCATGGGGGTAACTAACCTTCACCTCTACTACCTGGCCACGAGGCTAATCGTGATCCACGACTGGTTCGCGGGCGGCTGGTCCGACCCGCCGTATTGGGTGGAAACCAGGTCAATGGACTTCGCTCAAATCCAGGCCTACCTGTATGGGAGCCCCGTGCCACAGGCCCTTCCACCCGTCACTAGAGCCGTGCTTATGGCCTGGCGGACTGCCTTGCGCCACGTAAAGTGGGATCGTAAACTCACCAGACAGACGCCTCTGTGGTGTGGGGCCTGGCTGGGGGAGGTCTCGGCTCTCCAAGACTTCCGTCGGTGGGACCACATCGGGATCTCGCTATTGGGGGATGTCTGGGCTGGGGACCATGTCAGATCATTTGCAGATCTACAACACCGCTATTCCCTTCACTCCTCCCAGTTCTACAAATACTTACAACTGAGACATGCCCTCCACACCCACATTTCTTCCCCCACCTCCCTCCCCAAATTTAGCCCCCTGGAGGCCCAGGTGATGATGGGGAACCTGGGCAGAGGGGGAGTATCGCGGATTTACCGCTCTTTGGTGAACAATGGCCCTGCATCCCTGGACCTGCTTCGTACCCGTTGGGAGGGTTGGCTGGGTTCCCTAGATGACGCGGACTGGAGAGATGCCCTTATGGCCCCCAAGACTCTGACGACCTCCTCCAGACTGCGTCTAGTCCAACTCTATTATCTCCACACGGCGTATCTCACCCCAGCACGCCTGTATAGCACCCGCATGCGGCCCTCCCCATCCTGTGCACGATGCAACCACGGCCCGGCGGACTTTTACCACATGGTGTGGCAATGTCCCGCCCTTGCACCGTTCTGGGCGGGGGTGGAAGGAGAACTCACACAGACCCTAGGTTGGGAGGTCCCCCACGACCCGCTGCGCCTGCTCCTGGGGGTGTTTGATGGCCTTGATGGATCCCGGTCTGACAAGCGCTTCCTGGGAACGGCATTAGCGGTGGCAAAGCGCGATATTGCAGCGCTCTGGTCCCAAGCCAAGCCACCTACTATGCGGAAATGGAGACGGGGAGTGGACTGGTGTGGAGCCCAAGAGGAGCCCCTCTTTGAGGCCCGAGGATGCCCTGAACTTTTGTGTAAAATATGGGGCAAATGGTTCAACTCACTGCCCGTTTGAGGGGTTAGATGGGCTGGGTACGTGATTGCTTGTAAACATGTGCTGTATTCACACCATCAATGCCTTGCAAACTTTTGTCGCCTTTATCGTCTATAGTGTATTCCAATCATGTGCCTGATATGCTACCAACGTATTGTTGTTCTTTAAAAAATTCAATAAACTTGAGTATCAAAAAAAAACTTTAAAAAAACACACAGTCACTGGAACCAGCACTCAGGAATTCCGCTGCGTAGGACTTACAGGGGGTACCAGGAGGGCTTCTTGGCCCCCAAGGTCCCTCAGGAATAAAGTGGACTTCATCCCCCAACCAGTAGTGCACCATGAGGCACGTTTGCAGAGTAGTGGAGAAAGGGGGGCATGGCCTCCGAAAATGTCTTAGCAATTCCACTGTGTGGGACTTATTGGAGGTAACAGGAGGGGTAGTTGGCCCCCAAGGATGTCCTTGGGGGCCAATTACCCCTCCTATTACCTCCAGTAAGTCCCACACAGCAGGATTGCTGAGCTGTGATACCAGGCCATGCCCCCTGTGTCCACCACTCTGCAAAAGTGCCTCCTGGAGTGCTATTGGTTGGGGGATGAAGTCTCCTTTGCTGCTGGGGGTCCTTAGGGGCCAACTAGCGTACCTGTTACCTCCAGTAAGCCCCAAGCAGTGGGATTGCTGAGAGGTGGTCACAGGCCACGCCCCCTTTCTCCATTACTCTGCAAACGCGCCTCCTGGTGTGCTATTGGTTGGGGGATGAAGTCCCCTTGCCTCTTGAGGGTTCCTGAGGGCCAACTCACCCTTCTGTTACCTCCAGTAAGCCCCACACAGCTGGATTGCTAAGAGGTAGTCAGAGGCCATGTCCCCTTTTAACACCACTCTGCAAACGCGCCTCCTGGTGCACTGCTGCTTGGGGGATGAAGTCCACTTTAGTCCTGAGGTCCTCAGGACACAAGGGGACCTCATCGTCCCACCAGCAGTGCGCCAAGAGGCTCAATTGCAGAGTGGTGTAAAAAGGGCATGGCCTCCTACCACCTCTAAGCAATCCCACTGTGTGGGGCTTACTGGAGGAACCTGGGGGGCTAGTTGGCCCCTAAGGACCCACAGTTGCGACAGGGACTTCATTCCCCAACCAAAAGCACACCAGGAGGTGCATTTGAAGAGTAGTGGTGAAAGGGGGCGGGGCTTCCGGCGAGTTGCCGGTTTATCTATTTTTTTTCATTTAGGAAGGGGGGCTGTGTGGTCCCCCTTCCTTTTAGCATTTTGGGCCCCGGGCACCCCATCCCCCAGGGCCTGACCCATTTTAATTAAAATAAAAAGGGAGAGGGGCGTGCGGCCCTCCTCCCCAGGCCAATTTTGGCCCCAGGGACCCTATCCTTTGGGGCCCAGCCATTTTCTTTCTTTCCTTTGTTTTAAGGAAGGGGGGCAGTGTGGCCCCCCTTCCCTGAGACCAATTTTGGGCCCCGGGGACCCCATCCCCCGGGGCCAGGCCTTGTGGTTTTTAAAAAAATTAAAATGGGAGGGGGGCTGAGTGGCCACCCTCCCGGGCCATTTTCGGCCCCGGGGACCCCATCCCCCAGGGCATGGCAAAACATTAGGGACCGCGGGGGAGCCGGCACTGCTTTTGTGCAAAGGGAGCTGCTAACATGCAGCTCCCTTTGTCCAAAAGCAATTCTGCTTCGCTTCATGGAAGCGAGAGCAGTTTTCCTGCTCTCGCTTCCATGAAGCGAAGCACGAGTTTGCTATGGCATGGCGGGAGCAGTGCTCCCACCATGCCATAGCAAACTGCAATGTCCTGGGGGTGGGCTCCCCCGGATATTGCTGAGCTGGCCCTGGGGGGTGGCGGTCCCCAGGGTCATGGAGGGCTCCACGAGAGGGGCCACGTGGCCCCTCTCCAACACATTCAAAGCCCCCGGGAGGTGGGGGTCCCCGGGGCCAGAGGTCTGCAATGGACCTCTGCATTTAATGAATCTGTGCCTTGTGGAGGTGGTGGTCCCTGGGGTAGTGTGGGGGGGCTCAAGCCCCTTAACACTATATTTTTAAATGAGCCCCAGGGAGGTGGTGGTCCCCGGGGCTGTGGGGGCATGTGGCCCCCGAATTTGATAAAATAAGCCCTGGGGAGGTGGCAGTCCCTGGGGCTGCGGGGGCCACGTGCCCCCCCACATTTAATAATTATCACCCCAGGGAGGTGGTGGTCCCTGGGGCTGGGGGGCATGTGGCCCCCTGAACTTGATAAAAAAAGCCCTGGGAAGGTGGTGGTCCCCGGGCTGCAGGGGCCACATGCCCCCCTACATTTAATAATTATCGCTCGGGAAAGTGGTGGTGGTCCCTGGGGCTGCATGGGGCAGGAGCCCCCCATGCATTTTTTTATGTAATAAAGCCCTGGGGAGGGGCAGAGCTTGCCTGGCTCCAAGATGGCCGCAAGCTAGATGAGCTCTGCCGGCCCAGCCACAATACTCCATAATCCTGCTTCCAATTGGGAAGCAATCGCTGAGTAATAGCGGTGGAGACCGCTCTGCGCCCTCCGAAGTGCAGAGGCTGCTGCGGGTTGCCCGTCTACCCACCTGGAGGCTAGCAGCTGGGCTCGCGGTGAGAAGGGGGCCCTGTGAGATGCATCTCAGGCGGCGGCGCGGCCAATCAAGTGCTGTGTGTAGTCTGTCGCCCTCGCGGTGGACCACCGTGGAGCTGTGGGTGCTGTCGCATGGGGCTGGGTTGTGTAGACTGCTGGCCTGGGCTGTATGAGCAATCCTGGGTCTGCAGGTGGGGTACGCCCTTTGGCCTCTGTCGATGGCTGCTGGTGCTCCTCCAACACCTGCAGGAGTTTTGTCGTTGTGGCTGGAGCCGAGCAGTGAGTGAGCGATCTGCAGGAAGGAGGGGGCGGATTATGGCCACTGTCATCAGGGGGTTCCCCCACCGCTAGCTGGACAATTAACTTGTCTGCTCCTGGCTGGGATCGAGGGAGTGAGATCTCACTGGCGATCTCTGATCCCCCGTGGAGACTGTGACTGAATTCTGGAGGCTGCTGCCCTTTGCTTGGGTGAAAATTTCTTGGTGCGGGGGGAGAGTCGGGCCATCCCGAGCAACGCGGCCGACCGGGCAGGCTGAGACACATGGTAGCGGGAGGCCTGAGGAGGCATCTTGTGCTCTACTTATTTGTCTGATTCCATCACGTGCAATGCCCCTTTGAATAGATTGGCGGGGGACAGCGGTGGTGCTCTGATCAAATTAGTGGTCCAGAGGCAGCTGGCATTGGACATTTCTCCATGTCCCGTGGCGGGGGTTGCTCACCGCTCGGCGCTTACTGCTGGAACGCATACCTGGCTGGCAATTGGGATGGACGAAGCTGACCTACGCTTAATCTGCTGTCCAGTACGTGGGTAATGGTCAACAGGGCACAGGCACATTAGTCTAATCATGGGCAGAACAGAAAAATCCCAATCCAAGCTACATTTCGAGCCAAGGAAATCCCCTAGACATCAAGACTCTGAGAAAAACCCATCTGAGTTGGGTTTTGAGGCTGGCGATACTACTGTTGATATGGACTTGAAACAGATCCTAGCCACCATGCAACATAGTCTAAATAAAATAGACGGAAAAAGTGATGCCCTCTCATATCACATGGATAGGATGTCTGAGCTCATCGATAAGCATATGGAACATCTGGATGCAGTGGAGCAGAGGGTGGCGGAAGCCGAGGACTCTCTCAGCAGAGATGCGCAAGCCCAGGTAAAAATGTAAAAACTACTACGGAATGTCCAAGCTAAGGCGGAGGATTTGGAGGCACGCTCCAGAAGTAATATCCTCCGCTTTGTTGGGGTGCCGGAGTCGACAAATATTATGAACATGGAGCACTATGTGGAGCAGTTAATGGTCACTCTGCTGGGCAGGGAGAACTTCTCTACCATGTTTGCAGTAGAGCGCACACAGAGATCGTTGGCACCGAGACCTGCTCCGGGGCCCCCCGCGTCCTATGATTGCAAAACTCCTAAACCACAGGGACCAGGACACTGCCCTCCACAGGGCTAGAGAGCTTCAAGAACTACGTCACAAAGGTATGACTATTTCTATCTACCCTGATTTTACCCAGCAAGTGCAGGAGGCTTGGTGCCTGTTTGCTCCTGTGAAAAGACGATTGCGTGAATTGCACTTGGAGTATAGTATGCTGTACCATGGAAAGCTTCGGATCATAGTGGATGGATCCTCACATGTCTTCATGGACTCTAAACAGGCACTGCAATTCCTTAAAAAGCATGAAGGTGCGGCACGAAAGGCGAAGTCCCCTAGCCAGCACACAAGCAAGGAGTCTGATAGATCGGATCCTGATGAGCAGTGAGTGTTAGACACCGAAAGTATGCTGGTTATCATGAACAGAACATAATTTGGAGCTAGAACACTGGCCTAGGCTTAGTAGTAGTGATACCGACCACTGCAGAGACACTAAAGGGAGGTCTGGCTTGAAGATACAGTGCCAATGACTGCTATATAGCCTATATATGTTGTTCGTTGCATAGTTGCATCGGTGGTCTGAAGGAAATCAAGGCACTGGACAAACCAGAGTTTGGAGATTCATTTTGGGGGTCCGGACTTCCTGGCAAGGGTATTCTCTCCTATCCTTTTATTGTGGGGGGCGGGCTCCCTGCCAGTTGCAGAGCATGGGACAGATGCCTAACTGGTTGAGTGGGAAGCATTCTATAACCTGCTTTAAGAGGGTATGCCTGGCGGCCGATATCTCACTGCCGTCAGCAACATCCGCCCCAGAGTGTGATCCACACAGGGAATGTTATGTTTTTGTTGGCGATTGTGTTGAGTAACTCCTTGTTCTGGGAGGGGGTGGGTCACTCGATTATGCAAAGTTTGGAACTACATAGCGGTGGTGGAGGGTAGGGTGAGGTTGGGTTGCAAGGGGGTTAATATTAGCGCACAACTCTCAGTCACAATGCTGCCCCTCCTGGGTCGCATGAGGTCACATGGCAATAATCTTTTGAAAGTTGGTGGGAATGGAGGTCAAAAACAAGCAGACAAATATTATACAATTTATTACATGGAATGTTAGAGGTCTGAATGACCACAGAAAAACCCGGAAGGTAGTGCCATATCTTAGGTATCATAAAATAGATGTCGGGCTACTGCAGGAGACTCACCTCGCCCCTGACAGTAAAATGCTCTGACATAGAATTCTTCAAGGCACGGTAACGGATGCAGGTTTCACTTCTCATGCCAGGGGAGTGCTGGTATGGCTCAACCCAAAGTTGGGAGTGACATTGCAGTGCCTGCATAGGGACCCTAATGGTAGGTTTATTATTGCAAAACGTCACAAAGCAGGCCTGCAAGTCCTAGTGGTTAATGTATACGGTCCCAATTATGACAATTTATTTATTTGCAAAGTTTTATATAGCGCTGGCTAGACCCGGAGGTATCAGAGCGCTTTACATGAGGTTCAGGCGATTTACATGTTACAGGGTTACATCAATTACAAGAGCCAAGTATAGACATAGGAGAAAAACATGAGATTACGCAATAATATGAATCAGGGAGGGAGGAGGCGGGAGAGGGAAGGAAAACACAACGGGGAGACGAGGAAAGCAATGTCAGATGTCAGGCTGGGTAGGTGCCGGCCGAGGTGGTCAACCCGAGCCAAACTCCTCTATAGCTGCATGGGACAGCTCCACCGGGCATCGGCCAAGGTTGCTAGGGCTCTGCGGTGAGTATAAACAGTTACGGTATCCGCCCAGGGGGCATCGTCATAGTTTAATCGAAGGCATCGGTCTCGATGTAACAGGGAAGCGCCGCCCACCTCATCATCAAGCTCGCTCCCGGGTCGAGAGTGGGGAGAGGATAGGAGCAAGGGACAGTTCCAAAGTCCCAAAGTTTGCAGAGTTGAGGGACAACCCATCGTTCATTGCCTTCAGCCCTCATGGCGGGAGTGATACTGAGGAGGAGTTATGAGTAGAAGCCTGATCCTCATCAGATTTTAGACCTCTATAGGCCCCACAGAGACATCCTCTCTTCTATCAGACACTAGCCTCACTGCTGCTACGAATGGAAGAGGTGCCAATAGTTTGGGACGGTGATTTTAATTGCATTTTAAACCCAAATAAAGATAGATCCAAGGGCCCTCCTCATTGACAATCGGCAGCTGCTGGTGCCATCATAGAGACAATTGACCAACTAGGCCTGGCGGATGTCTGGAGACAGAGATTCCCTGATATTGCTGGGTATACCCATTACTCAGCCAGCTATGATGTACACACCCGCATAGATTTCTGGTTGGCTTCTAGATCCATACTTGTGAAGTACTCCCCAGAACATTCTCTGACCATGTTCTGGTCATATTGGAGTTGGACGTTGGTGTGGGTGCAACGAGGCCCTTTCTCTGGAGATTTCCCCCGTTTTCGTTGTTGGACCCTGTATTTAAGTCAGAACTGGCGCAGCTCATTGAAAACTTTTTGGGAAATAAATGTTGGCTCAGTAGAAAGTTTCGCTACAGTGTGGGAAACGTTCAAGGTGTACATTAGGGGTATGAAAATAGCTAAGCATGCGGGGGTGCTCCGTGCCTTACGAGATAAGTTGGCAAGACTGGAGAAGGAAATAGCTCTTCTTGAACAATCCTATCAGCAAACGGGTGATGTTGCGCTGCTTTAGGAGGTTAAAAAGGCCCTGGAGGACTTTCATGATACAGCGGATGGGGAGGTTAAGCATCTAGGTAAATATGCTGCAGACAAAGTATATGGCGAAGGGGACCGTCTGGGGGCCACATTTGCGAGGCTTACACAACCCAGACGGGAGGCTGCATGATCTCTGAAATTATAGACGAAGAGGGGCATAGTATCACATCTCCGGGGGAAGTAGCTGATAGGTTCCATAGATATTATACAGAGCTATACACTACCAAAGCTACAGCCGACGTAGAGTCGATCAGACACTTTCTGGAATACATTCAAATGACATGGCTCTCTCATACACATAGTGAATATCTTATGGCCCTGCTTCATTCGGGGGAAATACGAGCTGCACTTAAGTTGATGCGTTCAAGTAGCGCACCAGGCTCTGACGGCCTCACTATGATGTTTTATAAAACCTTCCAGGAGGAGCTTATCCCCCACCTGACAATCCTGTACAAGGAAATGGCAGAAAGGGGGAGATGCCCCCTTCTATGAGGGAGGCCCCTATTGTTACATTGCTGAAACCTGGGAAGTCACCGGATGTATGCTCCTCATACAGGCCATTGTAGCTTTTAAATGTCGACACAAAGATATTTGCTAAAATATTGGCAAACCCGTTGGCACCTCTGATCACGTCCTTAGTTAAACCAGAGCAAGCGGTATTTGGCCCGGGTCGCAACATTACAAATAACCTGTGCACTATATTTGGGACAATTCAAAGAATAGACCCAGCAGTGAAGCCCATAGCGGATTTTCTCGATGCAGAGAAGGCATTCGACTCAGTAGAGTGGGGTTTCCTGAAGGGAGTCCTGAACAGGGTGGGGGTAGGCGAGGTGTTCCTTAGACTGATTATGGTCCTATATGCTAGGCCGCAGGCCAGAGTTCAGGTGGGCAACACTGTATCTGGCCTTATCGAAATATCACGGGGTACCCGCCAGGGCTGCCCGCTTTCCCCACTGCTATATGCCCTTGTGGCGGAACCACTTCTTTGTGCGCTATGGGAATATCATAGTCACAGAGCCATACGCTTCCATGATTACCCCCTTATTGTGTCAGCGTATGCGGATGACGCCCTAATATATGTGCGGGACCCGGAGAGGAACCTTGTGCCTGTGCTGGCTGAGGTCATGTAGTTTGGGCAGGTCTTAGGGCTATGTATTATTGGTCTAAATCGATTATGTTCCCCTTGACCCCTTGCACCACTCAGGTGCAACTTGAGCTCCCCTTGCAATGGTCTACTGACCCAATTCGATACTTGGGGCACAAATACATACTAACCCTGAGATAGTGCTCACTGAAAACTACGGCAAGGCCATTTCTAGGCTCAAGGATGACATCAGCAGGTGGTTTAAGCTGCCCCTCTCTTTGTTGGGACGCATTTCTATAATGAAAATGGTCGTCCTGCCTAGATTTCTCTTTCTTTTTACAAATATACCCATGACTCTACCGACGCGCATACTCACCATACTAAGGACCTTAATGATCAAGCTTGCGTGGGCGGGCAAGCAGCCCAGGGTTAAATGGGAAACGCTGACATTGCCCTATTCTGCTGGAGGACTAAATGCTCCAGGTATAGAACTGTATTACAGAGTGACTCAAGCTTCGCATGCACATGTCTGGATGCATGGACCGGAGGATATTCTGCACCATTGCATCAAAAAGGTTGCTGCAGACCCAGTTACCTTACCCCATTTGATTTTTACAAGCCCAAGTGGAGACATGGAGTTTTGGACTCTATGCATACCACAATTAATGCATGGAAATGTCTTTTGGAGAGACAGGCGGGGGCGCAGCTGTATTCTCCTTTAATCCTGCTACAGTGGTGCAAGTGGTTTCTGGCAGGAACTGAGCCTGAAGTCGCCAGAGCGCTACAGAAATTGGATATAGTACAGCTGGGGGATTTTTTTGATGTCGGGGTGCTTCATACTTGGGACGATGTCCCTAAAGAGGGAATATCCACCACAGCTGCCCCTCTCTTTGTTGGGACGCATTTCTATAATGAAAATGGTCGTCCTGCCTAGATTTCTCTTTCTTTTTACAAATATACCCATGACTCTACCGACGCGCATACTCACCATACTAAGGACCTTAATGATCAAGCTTGCGTGGGCGGGCAAGCAGCCCAGGGTTAAATGGGAAACTCTGACATTGCCCTATTCTGCTGGAGGACTAAATGCTCCAGGTATAGAACTGTATTACAGAGTGACTCAAGCTTCGCATGCACATGTCTGGATGCATGGACCGGAGGATATTCTGCACCATTGCATCAAAAAGGTTGCTGCAGACCCAGTTACCTTACCCCATTTGATTTTTTACAAGCCCAAGTGGAGACATGGAGTTTTGGACTCTATGCATACCACAATTAATGCATGGAAATGTCTTTTGGAGAGACAGGCGGGGGCGCAGCTGTATTCTCCTTTAATCCTGCTACAGTGGTGCAAGTGGTTTCTGGCAGGAACTGAGCCTGAAGTCGCCAGAGCGCTACAGAAATTGGATATAGTACAGCTGGGGGATTTTTTTGATGACGGGGTGCTTCGTACTTGGGACGATGTCCCTAAAGAGGGAATATCCACCACAGCACTGGACCAATTCCAATACCTCAGGGCTAGACACGCTTGGCATGAATTGCTTGGGGACGATCTATAGGAACCGGATGAGATGCTTATACTTATGTATATCATACAGGCAAGTTTTCCCCAAAAGTTAGTGACCAGGATGTATGGGCTGTTGCAGGATCAGAAGAGGTCTTTGTCACTGAAATCATGCCAGGACTGGCAGAAAGATGTAAACGTTGACATTGATGATAAGAGTTGGCAGTACTGCTGCACTGTCACTAAGCGCATTTCCCAAAATAGCAGACACAGGCTCGTTCATTTCAAATATATTAATAGAGTGTATTACACACCAGAAGATATGGTTTGAGGGACACGGCGGCTTGTCATAGATGCCCTGATTAGGCTGCTGGTTTTATTCACGTTGCATGGTACTGCCCGAAGATCTTTGGATTCTGGGAGGGATTTTTCATAAGCTGAGCGAGATCACGGGACACTCACTTGCAGCTAACCCCTCACTCGCCCTGTTTGGACTAGATAAGAGAGTGGACAAGGATATAAGGAAACTAGTAGCATTTGGTCTTTTGTTAGCCATGAGATGGGGGAGTGGTCCCACACCTACGATGGATGAATGGGCTGCAGATATGCTGTATTATAATACCCAATCTGTTGTATATGGTGAACTGTTGCCTCCCCAGAGCCGTCCTAGAAGCTTCTGGGGATTGTTTCAAAACTATTTGGTGTGAAAGGAAACAGGGGAAATGGAGGGCGAACAGGATCCAGCATAATGCCCCTCTTTGTTTTGGTATTGAGGGATATACATGATTATGTGGAATACATGGCAATGTATATATTACGCTGGATAGATGTACTGATACACAAATTTAATTCTCACTCCTTCTTACAATTCTTCTAACGGACATGCTATCCGTCCCCTGAGCCGCCTTTCGATCTTGTGATTATTACTTATACTCACACCTAGTTATGGGACCATTGTGACCAAATTTTTTTACCATGCAGGATATCTTTGTATGTATCTTACAAGAATGTACTGTTGGGCTGAGTTCTGTTGTGCAGATGTTAAAAAAGCAATAAAATAAATAAAGCCCCAGGGAGGTGGTGGTCCCCCCACATTTAATCAGTATCACCCCGGGGAGGTGGCAGTCCCCGTGGCAGCAGAGGGGCTTGAGCCCCCCCACACTATATTTTTAAATTAGGCATTGCCCCAGGGACGTGGCCCACCCGGGGGTTAATAGAAACGAAGTGCAGGAGATGGAGCGTCATTTTTTTTTTTTGCATTTTCAGCAGAATTCCTGCACCTTAAGCGAATTCCGAAGATTTTTAAAAAAACAATGCTTTTTTTGGCCCTCGGGGTCCCTGTGGGACCCCCTGAGCAGGCCTAGGGGGTCAGGGTGTTTCTACCCTGCCACCTGTGCTTGTATTTTTATTGTTTTTCTACCTTTTGTCTTGTGACTCGGTTCAACCGAGTCACAAGATGGCTGCCAACACTTCCTGGTTGGAACAGTTGGCAGCCAATTAGATCTCAGGCTCGAGTTCGGGAGGGTTCGGGGATCCTCCGTGTCCCAAGTTGTATATCTGTAAATATGTAAATTTAACAACAAGAACGCTTTCTGAACCAAGAGCTACCTTTTGTGCCAAATTGGGTGTAATTATGTTCACCATTTCAGGCTGTAGCCTTGTCTAAATTTCCTATGGAAATTAACATGGAGAAAACACGTTTTGGGACCCCCCCTTTTTTCTTGGCTCCCGCTTGATGAATTACCCCAAAACATTCAAGACAGGAGCTGAGCTGAGCGGGCCATTAGTTGTGAAAGTTTCGCAAAGATTCCTCAAACGGTGCCAAAGATATTGGCAAATCAAAAAAAGCTTTTCTATGGAAACTAGGTCCCAACTATAACTACCTACCTGCTAGAGGTAACAGGAGGGCTTCTTGCCCCTCCCAGTCCCTCAGGAGTAAAGTGGACTTCATCGCCCAACCAGTAGTGCACCAGTAGGTAATATATATATATATGCATTGAAGCAAGATGAAAATTAAAAGACTTTATGGTTTAAAAATAACGCTCTTAAGCAAAAATGGAATGGATGCCACAACACAGCAAGTTTCTCGAGGCAGTAATAATGCATTGTGGGACTTGCATGCACTAAGCAAAGTCACGTGGGGACATGGACATAAAAGCACCTGTGTCTGGTTACCTCTTTATCTATGATTAAGGCATTCTGCCAAAACGCGCCAGGTTTGTGTACCTGCAGCCACATCTTGCATTAAAATAAACGCTGCTAAAGCTCCGTGAATTGGCCTCAGCAAACTTTGTTGGATATATATATGTGTATATATATATATATATATATATATATAGATATATCACATAGTCGCCGCTGTATTGCAAGGATTTCTCCACAGTACGGACACGGACCCAAGTTGGTGCTTCTTTTAAAATGCTTTTATTCAATCGCCATAACGCGTTTCGGCTCGCTTGAGCCTTGTTCACATGACATGGAGTGCGGTTTTTAAAGTGCTAGTAACAACCAATTAGAATATCACGTGATGCCTTCAACAGTAGACATAGAAGATACACTTTATCTTTTACACAATTAAATTTCTAGTTCAACCTGGTTATTGTCTCTGTTGCAGATACTTGTATTGCGATAATTCGTAACATTATCATATCATAGATTGCAACTATTTTTGCCCTTTGATCTATTGATAAACAACTTTTTAATATATGGATGAATCCATATTGGCAAACTAAGTTATATAGCTACCTGCTTGTCCTACTGTTGTGGTATTGGTTGTAATAAATAAGATTACGTGTTAAAAAGTGAAAAAAGTGCAAAGTGCTAAAATGTTAGTGATTTTATATTCCTATTAAAATAGTTCCATTCTATTTTATGCTCTTATATAAATAAAATAGATAAATCTTGTACCATTGTTACATTTTCCCTTAATTGAATCTATATATGTATCGTGCCTTTTTATAAATCTATATATGATTGTACCTTAGCCGGGTATCCTCCAGTAGTTTTACAATGACTTGTCCCTTATGTGTGTAATATTGTCCCTTGTTTGGAAATATAGCTGTATCAGTGTTTTGATGTAACAAAATGTGCAAATAGCAATCAGTGCATGTACATAATTAAATAAATATATAAATACATTTTTAGACTTATTACATGTATAAAATAAGGTCATAAAAATATTTCATTATATACGTTAAATACTGTATAAAAAGATCGACCTTGAATAAATAAATACATATATAAATACAAATCTACATAAATACATATACCAATTCTGTCTATACACTCAAAAAACACTTGATAAAAATATATCTAAGAGGCTAAAACACTGAATCACCATATAAAAGATACCCTTGCTATATGAGTGGCCTAAAACTATGGCTAAAATATATAGCTAGATCCCAGAACATCTCCTGATTTTATCTTCTCCAGTGTATCTATGTTAAGCAAGTGTGCAGATCCTCAGTTGCGTTTAGACCTCCCGGGTGTTTAGAATCCAACTGTAATATATACCTTGTCTCTAGCTTTCTTAATTTGTTGGTTCTATCACCTCCCCGTCTACTCGGAGGGACAGCGTCCAATACAAAATATTTTAGATCTGTATTGTTTGAATTATGTTTCTCTTTAAAGTGACGAGCCACCGGATATGTGTTGTCCTGATTCGTGATGGCTCGTAAGTGCTGCAACACTCGCTTGTGTACCTGCAAGACCGTGCTACCCACGTACTGCAAGCCACATGGGCAAACAAGTACGTAGACTGCAAAATCGGTCTTGCAAGTCAACAATTTAGTAATCTTAAATTCCCTGTCACTGAAAGATGTTCTGTATGTGCTGCAGTTGATGCCATGTGTACAAGCCTTGCACGTTTTACATCTGTAAAAGCCTTTTCTCATGTTGAGCCAACTGCCTCCCTCAATTATTTCAGAACTGGTTTTAACTAACTTATCTCTTGTCGATGGAGCCTTGCTATAGGTAATGGACACCCTCTGCGGTAGCAGGGGTCCTATTACCGGGTCAGATAGTACCATGGCCCAATTCCTCTGTATGATTCTCTGTAAGGATTTCTGCTGTCTGCTATACTTCATGATCAAACGAAATGCCCCACTGTTATTTTCTGGCTCACTCTTTTTGCTGCTTTCTCTTTGTCTTTCAGGGCCTCAGTTCTGGGTAGACGCATGGATTTTGCAATAGCTTTATCTATGATGTTCTCAGGATACCCTCTTGCAAGAAATCTTGTTTTGCTGTCACTGTGTGCTCTAACTAATTCCCCATCGTTACTGCAAATACGTCTTAAACGTAGCATCTCACCATATGGTATACTGTTGATGAGATGCATGGGGTGAGAGCTACTTGCGTGTAAAGTAGAGTTTCCTGCCGTCTTTTTCCGAAATAACCGAGTTTCCATTTTCTGATCATGAATGTATATTTGGGTATCAAGAAATTCAACATATATATATATATATTCTCTGAAAAAACCATAGGTTTCAGACACGTTATAGTTAGAAATTAGCATTTAAAAAACCTTTGAAATTCACTGAAAAACCATAGGTTTCAGGGGCGTTATAGTTAGTTGGACATTTCACTTGTACAAAACCCGTGAAATTCCCCGTTATAGTTAGTTCAGCTAACTATAACTCGCGCCCCGCAATGCACTGCTGATGACGTCACATATTACATCACTCATGACATGGTCAGTGACATCACTGATGACATCACTGATGACATCACTGATGACATCACTGATGACATCATCCAGTGACTGTGTGTTTCTGTAAAGTTTAAATATGTTTAATATATATAGGGAAAGGCGTATTGAAGAATGAGTGGGTGTATAAGTGTCTGAATGGATGATTTAGTAGGTGCGTGACTGACTCTATAAGTGAGTGCTTAAACGTATCTTACTGAATGCATGGGTTAGTGACTAAACTGTGTGAATGTCTGTATCCGTCTGTCTGTTGGTGTGTAAGCGGCTGCATGGGTTTGTGAATAGCTACATGAGTGTCTATATGGGTTATTGATTTGTTGTCTGAGTATCTGTATGGGTGCCTGAGTGTTTGTGTGGGTGGGGTGTGTGTGACTCTGAGCATAGATGTGTGAGTGGGTGATTCACTGGGTGCATGGTTTCAAGAGTGCATCTGTGATGGACTGTATGGGTGGGTGAGTGTGTGTATGGGTGTGTTAGTGAGTGAATGTATATCTCAGTGGTACATGTGTGAGTAACTACATATGTGAAAAGTAGTATATATGTGTGTTGGAGTACATAATTGGCTACAAATGAGAATGTGTTATTGTGAGAGTGGCTGTATGGATGAGTGTGTGCTTGTATCATTGATTGTATAAGAGCGTAAGAATGTTCTAGTATTTGTATGAGTAATTGAGCTGGTGTGTGTATAACTGTACATCTGAGTAAATGGGAGTGTGATTAATTATTTGCATGACTGACTAAGTGTGTGAGTACCTCTATGGATGAGTGGTGGTGTGTGAGTGTCTATATAGGTGTATGAGTGCATATGATAGTCCTGTACTGAGTGACCGTAAGTATGAGTGACTGTACGGGTCAGTGAGTGGATGTGTGTGTAGACCTAAGAATCAGTGAGTGGGTATGTAGTTATTGGTGTTGGAGTGTCTATGGTTTTGAGAATGGTAGTGTGTAATTTAGAGTGGGTGTATCAAAAGTTATATTAGGGTGTGAGAAGATGCATGAAATTTTCACATGGATGATGTCATCAGTGATGTCATCAGTGATGTCATTTGAGATGTCATCAGTGATGTCATCAGTGATGTCATCAGTGATGTCACTGACCATGCCATGAGTGATGTAATATGTGACGTCATCAGCAGTGCATTGCGGAGCGCGAGTTATAGTTAGCTGAACTAACTATAACGGGGAATTTCACAGGTTTTGTACGAGTGAAATGTCCAACTAACTATAACGCCCCTGAAACCTATGGTTTTTTCAGTGAATTTCAAAGGTTTTTAAATGCTAATTTCTAACTATAACGTGTCTGAAACCTATGGTTTTTTTCAGTGAATTTCAAAGGTTTTTAAATGCTAATTTCTAACTATAACGTGTCTGAAACCTATGGTTTTTTCAGTGAATTTCAAAGGTTTTTTAAATGCTAATTTCTAACTATAGCGTGCCTGAAACCTATGGTTTTTAAGTGAATTTCAAAGGTTTTTAAATGCTAGTTTCTAACTATGCCTACAGAGGTAGGACATGTGAAGAAAGAACAAAAAACGCACAGAAAGAAGCAAAAGAAATGCAGAAAGAAGCAACAGAAGTCCACAAAGACGAAGAAAAGAGCAGGAAGAAGAAAGACGTGCAGAAAGAACCAACAGAGGAGCAGAAAGAGGCCTTGTTGCAAAATCATCCTGTGCCCACAACTTTTTCAGACGGGTACTGGTGATAACTGACTCGGACTAACCAGGCCTAGAGCCAGTGCTATGCTAAAAGACACTTAGAATACAGTGAAAACACCTACATACACTAGGGAACTCTATGCGTTGGGGTACCCCTGTGATTACCATGACCTCGTCTGTAAAGCCCTAGTACATAATAGGGAAGGGGAATTAAAACTTCCTCTTAAAACGCGCCCCGGGGCGCGTTTGCACAGTGGTGAAGGGAGGCGGGGGGGCCTGAGGTGACATGTGTGCAAACAAGCCCTGTGGCCATTTTAAGTTGGGAGATTAAGTCCCTTGAATCCTGAGGGTCCCTGAGGTCCAACTAGACCACTAAGTACCTCCAGTAAGCGCCACAGAGCTGCGTTGCACAGAGGTGTAAAAGGGGCGTGGCCTGGACCACCTCTCTGCAACGCAGCCCTGTGGCATGCACTGGAGGTACCTGGTGGGCTAGTTGGCCCTCAGGGTCCCTCAGGATTCAAGGGGAATTAATTCCCCAACTTAAAACGCGCCACAGGGCGTGTTTGCACACATGTCACCTGAGGCCCCGCCCTCCTTCACCACTGTGCAACGTGCCCTGTGGCACGTTTTAAGTTGGGGTATTAGGTCACCTTGAATCCTGAGGGTCCCTGGGGCCCAACTAGCCCACCAGGTACTTCCAGTAAGCGCCACAGGCCTGCGTTGCAGAGAGGTGTAAAAAGGGGCATGGCCTGGACCACCTCTCTGTAACGCAGGCCTCTGGCGCTTACTGGAGGTACCTGGTGGGCTGGTTGGCACCCAGGGGCCCTCAGGATTGAAGGGGAATTAATTCTCCAACTTAAAACGCGCCACAGGGCGTGTTTGCACACATGTCACTTCAGGCCCCGCCCCCTTCCTTCACCACTGTGCAAACGCGCCCCTTGGCGCGTTTTATGTTGGGGGATTAAGTCCCCTTGAATCTTCAGGGTCCCTGGGGTTCAAGTAGCCCACCAGGTACCTCCAGTAAGCGCCACAGAGCCCCATTGCAGAGCGGTGAAAAAAGGGGCGTGGCCTGGGCCACCTCTCTGCAACGCAGCTCTGTGGCGCTTACTGGAGGTACCTGTTGGGCTAATTGGCCCCCAGGGACCCTCAGGATTGAAGAGGAATTAATTCCCCAACTTAAAACGCGCCACAGGGCGCGTTTGCACACATGTCACCTCAGGCCCCGCCCCCTTCCTTCACCACTGTGCAAACGCGCCCTGTGGTGCGTTTTAAGTTGGGGGATTAAGTCCCCTTGAATCCTGAGGGTCCCTGGGGTCCAACTAGCCCACCAGGTACCTCCAGTAAGCGCCACAGAGCTGCGTTGCAGAGAGGTGTAAAAAGGGGCATGGCCTGGAACACCTCTCTGCAACGTTGCCCTGTGGCGCTTACTGGAGGTACCTGGTGGGCTAGTTGGCCCCCAGGGACCCCCAGTATTGAAGGGGAATTAATTCCCCATTGAAAAACGCACCACAGGGCGCGTTTGCAGTGTGTTGCTAGGAGAGGGCGTGGCCTCGGCACGATCTCCGTGTTTTTTTTATTTTTATTTTATTTAGAAGGGGGGCTGTGTGGCCCCCCTTAATTTAACTTTTTTTGGGCCCTGGGGACCCCATCCCCCAGGGCTTTACCCCCATTTAAATAAAAATTAAAAAATTGAACGGGAAGGGGGCCGCGTGGGACCCCTCCCATGGCCAATTCCAGCCCCGGGGACCCCATCCCCGGGGCCTGGCCTTTATTTTTATTTTTTGGGGGGGAGGGAGGCCGCGTGGCCCCCTCCCGGGCCACTTCTAGCCCCGGGGACCCCATCCCCGGGGCTGGCCTCTCTGTTGGGGACCGTGGGGGTCCCCAATTCCCCACGGTCCCGCCGGCTCCCCGCCTCCTGCGGGAGCCGGCATTGCTTTCCAAACGGGGAGCTGCTGGCATGCAGCTCCCCGTGTGGAAAGCAATCTGCTTTGCTTCATTGAAGTGAGAGCAGGTTTCCTGCTCTCGCTTCAATGAAACAAAGCAGTTTGCAGTGACAGGGCGGGAGCCGCGAGGCTCCCGCCCTGTCATTGCAAACAGCAGTGTCCCGGGGGTGGGCACCCCGGGACACTGCAGGAGCTGGCCCTGGGGGGTGGCGGTCCCCAGGGCCATCACTGGCTCCAGGAGGGGGGCCGCACAGCCCCCCTCCCACCATTGGCAAAGCCCCGGGGAGGTGGTGGTCCCCGGGGCTTGGGGGTCCGTCACGGACCCCCAAATTTGAATAATAAGAGCCCCGGGGGTGGAGGTCCCCGGGGCAGCGGGGGGCGGTGTGCCCCCTGCAAATTTATTAATGGAAGCCCCGGGGGTGGCGGTCCCCGGGGCTTGGGGGGGCTTGGAGGCCCCCAACACATAAAAAAACAAAGCCCCGGGGGGTGGCGGTCCCCGGGGCTGCGGGGGGCCATGTGCCCCCGCAAATATTTGTGCAAAGCCCTGGGGGGTGGCGGTCCCCGGGGCAGTGTGGGGGGATTGGGGCCCCCCCACACATTTTTTTACATGCCCCCGGGACTTGGCCCACCCGGGGGCTAATTAATAACGAAGCACGGTAGCCCGTGCTTCGTTTTTTTTATTTTCGCGGCCGGATCCGCGGATCCTCCACGCATCTCGGCGATTTTATTTTAAAAAAATGCTTTTTTGGGCCCTGGGGGTCCTTGTGGGACCCCCTGAGCAGGCCTAGGGGGTCAGGGTGTTTCTACCCTGCCCCCTTTTCTTGTTTTGCACCTTAGTTTTTCTGTTTTCTTGTGCCTCGAGGCACAAGATGGCTGCCAACACTTCCTGGTTTGGAGTGTTGACAGCCAATTAGCATGAAGCTCGTGGTCGGGAGGGTCCGCGGATCCTCTGTGCCTCTAAATATCGAAACTTTTAGTTTTGATTTTCTCAGCAACTACGGAACGGATTTACACCATTTTTAAAAAGGTCGCTTTCTGAGCCAAGCACTACCTTTTTGCCAAATTTGGGGTAAATCCGTTCAGTAGTTTCGGCTGTAACCTTGCATAAAGTTTCCTATGGGAAATTGATTTTTTGGCTCTTATTTTTGAATTTCTCTGGAATTACTGAACGGATTTACACCATTTAAAAAAAAGGGCGCTTTCTGAACCACGCACTACCTTTCTGCCAAATTTGGTGTAATTCCGATCAGCAGTTCGGGCTGTAGCCGTGTCTAAAGTTTCCTATGGGAATTAACATGGAGAAAACACGTTTTGGGACCCCCCTTTTTTCTCGGCCCCCGCTTACCGAATCACCCCGAAACTTTCAAGTTAGGAGCAAACCGGAGCGGGCCATAAGTTTTGAAAATTTCGCAAAGATTCGTCAACCGGCGCCAAAGTTATTGGGAAAAGAATGTTACGAATTTCCTATGGATAATAGGTCATAACAATAACTATCTACTGGCGACCGCCAGTAGATAATATATATATCGCGTAACAAGTCCCAGTGCACACAGATAAACGTACGCTCCAGGCACAAACTGGTGTAAGTCTCAGGAAAGATTTATTCTGTTCCTCCGCTACGCGTTTCGGTGTACACAGCCTTGTTCACACATGTTTCCAGCCGAAACGCATAGCAGAGAAGCAGAATAAATCTTTCCTGAGACTTATACCAGTTTGTGCCTTGAGAGTACGTTTATCCGTGTACACGGGGACTTATTGTGCAATTTTCCTACCCGTTGCTCTGCCGGCGCACCTACCACCTCTCTTGGGTCCCTGGTCGGGGGTGGAGCGCTTTTTCATATATATATATATATATATATATATATATATATTCACTGAAAAAACCATAGGTTTTAGGCACGTTATAGTTAGAAATTAGCATTTAAAAAACCTTACAAATTCACTGAAAAAACCATAGGTTTTAGGGACAGTTATAGTTACTTGGACATTGCCGTGAAATTCCCCCGTTATAGTTAGTTCAGCTAACTATAACTCGCGCCCCCGCAATGCACTGCTGATGATGTCACATATTACATCAGTCATGACATGGTCAGTGACATCACTGATGACATCACTGATGACATCTCAAATGACATCACTGATGACATCACTGATGACATCATCCAGTGACTGTGTGTTTCTGTAAAGTTTAAATATGTTTAAAATATATAGGGAAAGGCGTATTGAAGAGTGAGTGGGTGTATAAGTGTCTGAATGGATGATTTAGTAGGTGCGTGACTAACTGTATAAGTGAGTGATTAAACGCATCTTACTGAATGCATGGGTTAGTGACTAAACTGGGTGAATGTCTGTATCCGTCTGTCTGTTGCTGTCTAAGTGGCTGCATGGGTTTGTGAATAGCTACATGAGTGTCTATATGAGTTATTGATTGGTTGTCTGAGTATCTGTATGGGTGCCTGAGTGTTTGTGTGGGTGGGGTGTGTGTGACTCTGTACATAGATGTGTGAGTGGGTGATTCACTGGGTGCATGATTTGAAGAGTGCGTCTGTGATGGACTGCTTGGGTGGGTGAGTGTGTGTATGGGTGTGTTAGTGAGTGAATGTATATCTCAGTGGTACATGTGCGAGTAACTACATATGTAAAAGGAAGTATATATGTGTGTTAGAGTATTTAAAAGGCTATACGTGAGAGTGTGTGATTGTGAGAGTGGCTGTATGGATGCGTGTGTGCTTGTATCAGTTATTGTATAAGAGCGTAAGAATGTGCTAGTATTTGTATGAGTTATTGAGCTGGTGTGTGTATAACTCTATAGGTGAGTAAATGGGTGTGTGATTAATTTTTGCATGACTGACTAGGTGTGTGAGTACCTCTATGGATGAGTGGCGGTGTGTCAGTGTTTATATAGGTGTATGAGAGCATATGATAATCCTGTACTGAGTGACTGTAAGTATGAGTGACTGTACGGGTGAGTGAGTGGATGTGTGTGTAGACCTAAGAATCAGTGAGTTGGTATGTAGTTATTGGTATTGGAGTGTCTATGGTTTTGAGAATGGCAGTCTGTAATTTAGAGTGGGTGTATCAAAAGTTATATTAGGGTGTGAGAAGATGCATGAAATTATCACATGGATGATGTCATCAGTGATGTCATTTGAGATGTCATCAGTGATGTCATCAGTGATGTCACTGACCATGTCATGAGTGTGACGTCATCAGCAGTGCATTGCGGGGGCGCGAGTTATAGTTAGCTGAACTAACTATAACGGGGGAATTTCACTGGTTTTGTACGAGTGCAATGTCCAAGTAACTATAACTGTCCCTAAAACCTATGGTTTTTTCAGTGAATTTGTAAGGTTTTTTAAATGCTAATTTCTAACTATAACGTGCCTGAAACCTATGGTTTTTTCAGTGAATTTCAAAGGTTTTTTAAATGCTAATTCCTAACTATAACATGTCTGAAACCTATGGTTTTTTCAGTGAATTTCAAAGGTTTTGTAAATGCCAATTTTTAAATGTATTAATTGTTATTTTTATTTTTTTCATACTGATTTACTACATTTTTTTAAACTATTTATTTTTAGATATTTTATTTTTTAAATTACATTGTAATTACATTATACATTACATTACAAAATATACTTTCTCAGAAGGAATTAATTTAGTTTAAATACTTTGCAAATAGGCAATAGACTTTTAAGTACAGTAGTTACAGTTGTTGCAATGGGCAACACAATTTCAAACACAATGCAACATTGAGCTCAATGTGAATTTCTAGCTAAATGCAATTAGTTACTTTATGGATTACTTTTTCTAACCACAGGACTGGATCCTAGATTCAGTCCTGGGACATCTCCTGTAAACAGTTGAGTAAAAGCGTTTTGGTTACAGTAGTGATTTTTAAGGAATATTATTGTATTTTAAAAGTTGACACTTAGAAATTTTTTCTCATAGAATCACCAATGTTATCCTATGGGAGGAAATTCACTTAGCAGGTAAGTAGTGTTATCGTGACTTTTTCTCACTCAGTGGTGGATCCTGGATCCAGCACTGGTGCATCTCCTGTAAACAGTTGAAAGAATGCATTTAAGTCATACAGGCGATTTTTAAGGAATATTTGTAGTTTGTGAAAATCGACACTTTGAAACTTTTCTGCTGAAAACCAGACAATGGATTCCTATGGAAGGAAATACAAGTTACTGGTAAGTACGGTTAAAATTACTTTTCAGGATCAGTACTGGGCTGAAAGATGCAGCACTGAGGTCTCTCCTGATAACAGGTGAGTAAATCGGAATTCGTATTTCGGCTGATTTTAGAGGAATATTTGTATGTTTCAAAAATCGACACAGAAACTTTTTCAGCAAAAAGCAGGCAATGATATCCTATGGAAGGAAATTCAAGTTACTGGTAAGTACGGTTAAAATTACTTTTCAGGATCAGTACTGGGCTGAAAGATGCAGCACTGAGGTCTCTCCTGATAACAGGTGAGTAAATCGGAATTCGTATTTTGGCTGATTTTAGAGGAATATTTGCACAATGGTGAAGGGAGGGGCGGGGCCTGAGGTGACATCTGTGCAAACGCGCCCCATGGCGCGTTTTAAGTTGGGGATTAAGTCCCCTTTAATCATGAGGGTCCCTGGGGGCCAACTAGCCCACCAGGAACCTCCAGTATGCGCCAGGGGCTGCGTTGCAGAGACGTGTACAGAGGCCACACCCCTTTTTACACCTCTCTGCAAGGCAGCTCTGTGGCGCTTTTAGAAGTACATGGTGGGCTAGTTGGACTCCAGGGACCCTCAGGATTCAAGGGGACTTAATCCCCCATCTTAAAACACGCCACGGGGCCTGTTTGCACACATGTCACCTGAAGCCCCGCCCCCTCCCTTCACCACTGTGCAAACGCGCCCCGTGGCGCGTTTTAAGTCGGGGGATTAACTCCCCTTGAATCCTGAGGGTCCCTGGGGGCCAACTAGCCCAACAGGTATATCCAAAAAGTGCCACAGAGCTGCGTTGCAGAGAGGTGTAAAAAGGGGCGTGGCCTCTGTACACCTCTCTGCAACGCAGCCCCCTGGCGCATACTGGAGGTTCCTGGTGGGCTAGTTGGCCCCCAGGGACCTCCAGTATTCAAGGGGAATTCGTTCCCCCTCTGCAAACGCGCCAGGGGGCGCGTTTGCAGAGTGCTGTCAAAGAGGGGGCGTGGCCTCCCTCGCGATGCCGTTTTTTAAATTTTTTAAAAAAATGCTTTTTTTTGCCCAGGGGGTCCTTGTGGGACCCCCTGAGCAGGCCTAGGGGGTTAGGGTGTTTCTACCCTGCCCCCTTTGTGCGTTTTGCGCACTTGTTTCTTTTTTTTTTCTCAGCGGGATCCGCGCACCCTAAGCGCATCCCGCTGATTTAAAAAAAAAATGCTTTTTTTCTGCCCAGGGGGTCCTTGTGGGACCCCCTGAGCAGACCTAGGGGGTCAGGGAGTTTCTACCCTGCCCCCTTTTTGCGCTTTGCGCACTTGTTTCTGTCCCTCGGTTCTACCGAGGGACAAAATGGCTGCCAACACTTCCTGATTTGGAGTGTTGACAGCCAATTAGCATGCAGCTCGTGATCGGGAGGGTACGCGGATCCGACGCGGCCATAGATATATATGTGATTTGAATTGTGAATTTCTCAGGAACTACTGAACGGATTTACACCATTTAACAAAAAGGGTTCTTTCTGAACCAAGAACTACCTCTTTGCCAAATTTGGTGTAATTCCGTTCAGCAGTTCGGGCTGTAGCCGTGTCTAAAGTTTCCTATGGAAAAATGAATGGGGAAAACACGTTTTGGGACCCCCCTTTTTTCTCGGCCCCCGCTTGACGAATCACCCCGAGACTTTCAGGGTAGGAGCGGACCGGAGCGGGCCATAAGGTTTGAAAATTTCGCGAAGATACGTCAACCGGCAAGAGAGTTATTTCAAATAGAATGTCACGGATTTCCTATGGAAAATAGGTCCTAACTATAACTATCTACTGGCGACCGCCAGTAGATAATATATATATATATATATATATATATATATATTCACTGAAAAAACCATAGGTTTCAGGCATGTTATAGTTAGAAATTAACATTTAAAAAACCATAGAAATTCACTGAAAAAGCCATAGGTTTCAGGAACGTTATAGTTAGTTGGACATTTCACTCGTACAAAACCATAGAAATTCCGGCGTTATAGTTAGTTCAGCTAACTATAACTCGCGCCCCGCAATGCACTGCTGATGACGTCACATATTACATCATTCATGACATGGTCAATGACATCTCAAATGACATCACTGATGACATCACTGATGACATCATCCAGTGACTGTGTTTCTGTAAAGTTTAAATTTGTTTTATATATATGCCAAGCTGTATTGAAGAATGAGTGGGTGTATAAGTGTCTGTATGGAGGATTTAGTAGGTAAGTGACTGACTGTATAAGTGAGTTATTAAATGTTTTTACTGAATGCATGGGTTAGTGACTAAACTGTGTGAAAGTCTGTATCAGTCTGTCTGTTGTTGTGTAAGCTGCTGCATGGGTTGGTGAGTAGCTGCATGAGTGTCTATATGGGTTATTGATTGCTTGCCTGAGTATTTGTATGGCTGCCTGAGTGTGTGTGTGGTGGGTGGGAGGTGTGT
>CAWUFW010026746.1:0-31151 GCA_963921515.1 Calotriton arnoldi
ATGGGACAAGGTAAAACATTACAATATTGGCTTGGGCCGGTTTATTATTCCTATGTGGCATAGCTTGGGTTTATCCGGCCCGAGGTTCTAGGGATTATTGAACTCCCGTGATGACAGAATGCCTGTGGCCTCTGTGAGTGCTCACATGTATCGTGGTGTGGTAAGGCCTTTTTATATTTGGTAAGGATGGGTGTGGGGGTTAGCGCCATGCCGAGTGTAAAGAGAGGAAATAGTCTAAGTTGGTGACAAAAAGTGATAAAACTAGGCCGGCTGCCTGAAAAGCGCTTACCGTTGGGAATTGATATCTGGGTTAGGAAAACGGTCCTTTCCCAGTAAGCCGGGAAGCGGCAGTACTAGAGAGCGGGGGGGAAAGAAAACAGAGAAAACAACGCATTTTCTATTAGTACCCTGCAAATCTCTTGCACACCACCCAAATCGGGTTGGACCCACTCACTTACCTTTTATCTTTTCACTCCTTCTACTGTTTAATTCTCACTTTGTGTCTAATCACCACATATGTGCTACAATGTATAGCCCTGAGGAAGCCCCAGGCCAGATGGCCGATGTAAAGGGGCGAAACTCGTGTTGGCTATAAATGTTCTTCCTCTGTTAGGAAGCACCACAAAATAAATTGGAATTGATTCCAGTGAACAAGTTATTTGCCTTACTCGTTCCGACATATCAACT
Source organism: Calotriton arnoldi (assembly GCA_963921515.1). Lineage (NCBI taxonomy): Eukaryota > Metazoa > Chordata > Amphibia > Caudata > Salamandridae > Calotriton > Calotriton arnoldi. The sequence continues at coordinate 688 of CAWUFW010026746.1, forward strand.
AGTTCTATAACAGTAATGGGGAAAGGCTTTCCCATTGTCATGAACGAGTAAACCCCACCAGATCAGCTCTATTACTACAGGTTCGCTGAGGCCTCGGACCCATTACCCCCCACTCCATGAAAACTTAAGATAGGCCTTATTGAGATGGTGCTTCCAGGCCATATCCTCCGACAGTTTAATTCCCAAGTAATCAAAGGAGCTCACTCTCTCTAAGGGAGTGCAGCCCAGGACCAATTTCCCCTGAAAAGACTTGTGAGGGTTCAGTAACATGAGCTTGGTTTTAGATGTATTGATTTCCAGGCCCCTCCTATCGCAGAAGAGCTTGAATTGGTTTAAAAGTTTTTGCAAGCCCATTGGAGTCTTCGAGACGAGAAGAGTATCATCTGTGAACAGAAGGGTGGCAATTCTCTGCTTAGTTAGGGAGGGGGCGTCCGCAGGGGTGGCTGATAAAAGCTCGACAACACCATTGATGTAAGGTGAGAATAAAGTTGGTGCCAGGACGCAGCCTTGGCGGACCCCACGCTGTACTTTAATGGGGTTGGTAACCTGTTCCTAGCTGCCCCATCTGACCCTGACAAAGTTCTCCTCATGAAACCTGACGAGCAATGTAAGAATACTCGACGGCAAACCCATATCCCTGAGCACCTGCCATAATTTGTCCCTGGGCGCGAGATCAAAGGCGGATTTCAGGTCTATGAAAGCGATATATATGCTCCCTTTGCCCAGCAGAACTACCTTCTAATATAGCATAAGGAGACGAAAGACCTGATCGACTGTGCTGGTTTTCCGTCTAAAGCCCACCTGTAGGGAAGAGAGAATATCATTCTCTTCCATCCAATCCGTGATTTTGCTAGTAGTGATCGGCATAGGACTTTCTGGACACAGTCAATCAGGCTGATTGCTCGGTAGTTGGAGGGGTTGGACCTATCGCCCTTTTTGAAAATGGGAATCACTTCCGCCCCCTTCCAAGATTCTGGGATCCTCCCTCCACCCGCGATGTCATTAGCTAGGGTCAGGATGTATGTTGCCCAGTTTTCCCTATCCGAACGAAAAAGATCTCCTGGAATACCGTCCGGCCCAGGGGCTTTGGCGGGTACAATTGCATCCAGAGAGGCTAATATTTCGTCTCTGGGGAATAAGAGATCATAAGATGGTTGGAGTGGTGCAGGCACTACTAGTTCATTTTCAGAGTTTTTGGGGTTTAAGTACAGGGCTCCAAAGTGATCCTGCCACTCAATGGCTGGGATGTTGTTGGCCAGGGGTGGGGACCTTTCATTGTTGCCCTTGCCCACAAGTGCTGGATGGATTCCCCAAGTTCTTCCCATCTCCTTTCATCCCATTCCCTCTTGGCATGTGCTGCGCCAGTTTATATTGGCCCCTCAATTCCCGAATTGATGGGATATCCTTTTTCCTTAGGGCTAGGGACAGATGTTTTTTTTCAGGAATCTACACTCCTTTAAAAACCATGTGGTCGTTTTGGTCGATTTTGCCTGAATGGATTGGACCTTGGGAGAGGGAGCAGTAAAGTTTCTCGCCAAGTGGTTAAAAAAACAAGGAGTGTAGGGCACTGCAGCTAGTTAGTTTAGTCGTGTCATTTGGCTGGGAAAACAGCACCCCTAGATGGGTTTCAAGATCACATTTTAGGGTACTCAGTTTGTGTTCGTGAGCCAAGATTATGGGCCACTTAAGCCGGCGTTTGTCATTTTAGGGCGTCACCTCCCTTGTGGCAAGGAGAGAGCTGGCCTGTTCATTTCGCCCCACGGATGCTCCATTATCAGGCTAAGGGGTTATGATCGCTCTCACAGGTCTGGGTTATCGACATATCGAACACAGTGGGCCATAACATAAGGTCCACCAGTATATATTCTATCCTGCTTGATCCATTGGGCCCGACAAAGGTCATTCCCCCTCTTTGGTTGGAAGTGGTCCTTCCATTTATGGCCCGAAGCCTGTGTGCCAGGGTTAAAGAGTTTAGCTGCAGGGAAGCTTGTGTCCACTTCTTTATTGGAGGTAGCTCCAAGGGAGGAACCAGCCACTTATTGTCCTCTTCATTAACTTCGAGGATGTCTTCCCAATCGAGGGGCTCGAAAGTTACATTGAAGTCACCTCCAACAATTAGGGGAGAGGCAGCCTGTTTTGTGTCCAATACCTCATCTAGAGCCTGCAGGGTTAGTGATCTACCTGCTCTAGGGCTCCTTGAGTAGACATTAATAATGTCAATGCACTTGCCCAGTGGGCCTTTAAGTCTAACCCAGAGGATATCGCAATTGTTAATAGGGAGCTCCTCAGAGGCACAGTTGAGTGTGATACTAATCAAAATGAGGAGCCCTCCAGATGGGCGGCCGTGTTTGGAGTGAATTGCTGGTTTGTGGAACGTTACGAAACCTGGGATAGAAATAGGGCTCAGACTCCAGGTTTCCTGCAGGATGCAGATCTCATGTGAGTTAATAAACTCGAGGCAATGCGGGAGATCTAGCCTCCCCCTTATGCGCGCCACGTTCCATGAGGCTATTTTTAGTTTCCTTAGATCTATGGGAGGGGATGGGTTGGACGTAGTAATTATCATGGTGGGTTGGTCCGAATGGCTGGCCGAGATCCTATCATCAGCCTGAACGTCATCTCCCATGTATGGGGCCGAATGAGCGTTTCCAAGAATATGAGTACTATAAGGCACTAATTCATGTTCGGCCGAGCAGTCTTCGGAACCATTATACGACGAAAGGGGAGTAGCATTTTGATTGGTGTTCGAGGGTAACACATATGTCCGGTGGTACTCTAGTGGCAGTCAACCATTCTGTGAAGAAGGCGAAAGTGGTGTGTCCCTGAGTGGCACTGCTATGGTCTTGGAAGTAGGCTCACGGGAAAGGAGGTTTATTTTCAGTTGAATATTGGTAGTGGGTGGGGGACAAGATCTGGCTTCCAAGGCAACTAAGTTATGTACTAAATTCTCACTTGTGAGGGTGAGTTCAACTGGGTCAACAGTATTATTGGTTAGGACGCATCTTCTTGCCCACAAAATATCGTCCCTAATCAATGATCTACAGCCCCTTACATGCCTGATCCAGTGAATGGCTTTGTTTTTGAGAGCTTCCCCCGACTCGTGTTTGTTGTTGACTTTAGGGACATTAGACATTAAGATAGTACGCTGGGGGGCATATTGGGGAATTGGGCGGGGCCTAAGAAGAGGGGACATCTCACTACGGCCTATGGTCTGGTGGAATTGTTCTTTCGCTATGGCCGTCATGGGCCCAGTCATACCCTTGATATTTCCCCTGGAGCCAGCTAGGGGTTTATCATGGGGGGCTAGCATATTACAGGGGTCCCCTTCGTGGCGACTGGAATGACAGATCAAAGGTGCAAAGTTGGAAAGAGGAGTATTACATGTTATTGGTGGGATGCAAGCGGTGGGCTGGTTGGATTTTGTAGGTTTTGTAGACAGGAATGTACCCTGAGAGCCCAGGGATGGTACTGTTTCCATGCCACTGCGATCTACAATTGTGAGATATAATTTGGAAATAAGAGTGTTCAAAGCCCCTATTGTTTCTTTGAGGGCTATGATTTACCTCTGGAGTTCGTGGTTGGTTGGTGCTAACCCAGTGTCCGCCACCCTGCAATCGACCTGGTGAGTGGTCGTGTTCACCCCGCTAGATGCTATGGCTGCGGGGCCCGGGCTCTCCCTGTAGACAAGTGAATTTGAGTTGGCTGTCTGTTCCGCTAGGGGTGCGAATCTGTTGCTCAAAATAATATCTGCCGGGGTCCCACCTTGGGTTTCACTGAACTTACTCTGGGGGGTAGTAGTGGATACATCATTGCCTTCGGAGGCTTCTGGTGGCCGTTTGCTATTGGCAGCCTTTTTGAATAGGCTTAGAATACTGCCAGGACCTGGGTTAGTGAGTGGCGTAGCAGGGGAGCTAGTGGGTTGTGGGACCTTGGGGGGAGGTACAGATACCGTGAGTAATCCGTCACAATCATTCAGGAAGTTATCAATACGGTCTAACATATTTCCCCCACATACCCCGTCTCTCTCAGTCCCAGGACTAGTATTCCGAGTCTGTTTTGTAGTCTTTTTCTTTTGGGCGCCTCCCAACCCTCCCTCAATCACTTTCCTTTTGCCCATTTGGACCGAGCTAGTCGATAAATAATAAAGGAACTGCCAAGGGCTAGATGGAATCTGCTCACAGTACCTTAGTGTGAGAAGGATATCATAGTCCGGAAACCTTAGATTACAAATGACAGATGGATGGCCCAGCCCAGCCTCCTCCAGGCTCTGACGGGTGCAGCCCGCGCATCCCGCTCTGTGGGAGCCCTGAACTGACTTTAAGCACCTCCTGGCACAACTGGAGTGACGTTGGCGACGCGGGCCGCTGTGCAGGCTGGGGCGTGAAGTCCGGCTCTCCCGCGGCACCTGAGACACCAAAAAGCAGCAGGTAAGTGAGCTCCCGCGCTGCGGGAGCCCTGAACAGACTTTAAGCACCTCCTGGTGCAACTGGAGTGACGTTGGCGGCGCGGGCCGCTTTGCAGGCTGGGGCGTGAAGTCCGGCTCCCCCGCGGCACCTGAGACACCAAAAAGCAGCAGGTAAGTGAGCTCCCACAGTCTCAATTCCTGGTGTTAGGGTCACGTCCAGGTCAACAATGGGAAAGCACTACTTAAGACCATTCAGGGCATGAAGTCTTTGTCAGGCAACATGTCACTAGTTGCATTGGCTCGCTTTGATAATGTACCATTTCACACTTGTATCCGAACTTCAGGTTTGTTGGGTTTTTCTCTTTTCAGTTCCCTCGGTCTTCCCCCTTTGTTATCCACTAGTTCCCTTTGCCTCGTTACCTTTGTTGGTGTGTTTGTCTCTTGCAATTTACTGTTTACACCGTGGTGTTTGTGGTAGCATCCTGGGGCTTAAGGTTAGATTCCTGGTCAGCCTGAGGCTCAACATGGCAACATCAATTGCTGAAACTGGCAAGCTTGTATATCTGTTTGAGGTTATAACCTCTCTCTTGCTGGCTCGATACACTCACCTGTCTTTCTTTTTTTCCAGCTGGTATGGAGTGACCTATCTGTGCAACATCAAGGTTGCAAAGTGCCATCCCTTGACTGAGACAATTCCATCTGGGAGTGAGCTCCACTTCGGTGTGTCTCTGTTTCTTCCTTTCCCTGTCTCTCTCCAGATTCCTGTCACCGGCAGCATGTTTATCTCTCCTCATTGTTGTAGGTATTCAGGGATGGCAGGGGTTTTCAGTGGGTAATAATCCTTTGAATCTAACACCTTTAAATTCAATTACAGACATAGCACAGTGGTACTTCTTGTAGCCATATATTTTTTTCATATATGTTGATGGTGTAAGAACACACCACATGCCACATATAACATTTAACTCCCAAGCTATTGGTGCGTTTTCTCATTTGCTCCTGCTTTCCCCAAGCCACTCCCCTATTTAGATGAGGTAGCCTCACCTCTGTTAGGGGACCAGAAACTGATTCTGCCTCTAGCTGGGATTTGAGCTTGAAAGACTAGGAAGGTCCTGGGAATGAGTAGGAAGGAATCATACCTGCGCCCCGTCTAGCATCTCCACGCCAAAAGAGGAATTGTGAAGGCTGTCCATTGCTTTGTCATCTGTTATGTACCTATCCACAATGGCTACTCCCTATTAAATGGCTAGTTGTTGACAACATCCCTGCCTTTCTGTGTCAAACAACTAAGCCATTATCCCTTGAAAGCATGGCCATGACCTCAAGCCAAGAATGTGTATTGGCTTTCAGGAGGTGAGTGGTAAAACTTCTTTTTACCAATTTTTTCCAAAGAGCACAAAGTGAACTTTTATAAGTTACTTCTCAACTAAAGTTACCACATATCTATTTTCACAATTAAATTAGTTTTTTAAAACGAATTGCAAAATAACTTGCAAATCATTCTGCTAATATTTTCCCATGCAAAGATATAATTTAGGGATTTTAATTTCATCTAGACCACTTCATGGAGAATCCAGTGCAATATACACAGTAAAACACCTTTTGTATATTCAGTCACTCTTCGAAAAAATGATTTCCAATTGTGTGGTACTTTCTTTTAACTATATTAAGCAACTGGCCCCATGGGCTTGAAAGGCACACCTTAGGGGTGACTTATTAACATATCAAAACGATTTTTCTAAATTGGCAAAGGCACTTTCCTTTTCCATGTGTCAATGCAGTGCTTTTAAACTGCAGCCGAGCTAGATCAGTGCCATGCTCATGGCAGACAGATATTTTTGTCATATAGCTGGGTGTTCCAAATTAAAGCTGCAGTCCTCATATTACATTTCATTTCCATGCCATTAGTGTATTTTGTGCCTCATCTACCAAGGCTTTGCAGGAATATTGTATAAAAAAATTGATGAAAATAATTTTAACTGTACAATTTTAGAGTCAGTCCTAAAACCACTAAAATAGGGTCTGGAAAACAGGGCTTTGCTGCACACGTATTATTATTGTAATGTGGATATTATATTTTGTGTGAAAGTTTAAAACTAACACTAGAAACAGTAACTTGCAAATTATTATTTAGTAGGAATCCACCTAGATTTATAATACCCTGTTTAAGGAAATAGCAGTGATAGTGTGATAATTTGGATAATGAATAGGTAAGTATCAGAAGGAAGATCTGTGCATAAAACTAGAGTTCAGATATTGAGAAAGCCAAGACTGAGTTGAAGAGCTTTATGTCCACAGTGCACCTTTTAAATTTAGGTTTCCAAAGGGATTTGTAATTTTATTGCAAGCCTTCGTTGAGGAGGTAAAGTGCCTGTTTCACTAATGGATGAAAATGTTGTACTTATAATTTTTATGGAAATTAATGTTAGCGGTGTCCATATTTCAAATATTAATTGATCTGACATTGGAGTCTCTACTTGAGGCCATTCGTAAAGATAACAATATTAGGGGATGATGAGTGAAGATAATCAGCTTTTGGAATTCTTATATTCGTGTGATTTTGTTCAGATTTTTTCTGCTTCTCAACCATCTGTGCAGAAGTTAATTACATTAGTGACTTGGTTTTGGGTCATCCCGGGTTATAAAATGAAAATGGAAAGGACAGAAGAATTTCCAATCTTGTGAGGGTACAATAGGAGAGATTTTAAGAAAGAGAGTTTATGTGTGTGGAAACTATTTCAAGAGTACCATGGCAGGTTGGAGTTACTAGACTCAGTTTGTGTGACTTAAAGCCATGTACCACTGATTTCCTGGAGGTTAACCTTACTATTGGACCGAAAACTGATCAGCAAGTACAACCATGTATCACTTGACTCTCAGGGTAGAAAACTTGAGCAGTCCAAGGCTAGAGACTCAGGGGCCGATTCCGATTCGGACCGGGAATCTCTCCGACCGAGCCGGATCCGGAGAGATTTCCGACCGAGCCGGACTCCTGCAGTCCGACCGAGCGAGTACGATGCGGCCGTATGCTGCCCGACTCGATTCGGTCGGACTCCCATTGAAGTCAATGGGAGCCGGTCGTACTACGCGTACACGGGCTCCCATTGACTGAATGGGTACGTCGCGAACAGGGGGGCCCCCTACAGTGGATACGCGTCGGTGCGACTCGCACCGTACATGCATGTTTAGGGGGACCCTTGGGTCCCCCCTGTGTGCGACCTGTGTGGCTACGCGTGCAGGGGGGTCCGACACGGACCCCCGAAGTCCGGCTCCGACAGCTCTTTTGAGCCGGACGCTACGAGTCGGTCGGGCTGTTCGAAGCGCGCATCGTACTTGCTCGGTCGGGAAACGTCTCCATTGCGTGGTGCGAGCCGTGTCCGTACGAGTCGGTCGGAGCGGTTCGGACCCGGGAATGAGTCGGTCGGCGATGTCGCGTGCGCTCGCATCGTACTTGCTCGCTGGGACGACTGTACGAATCGGTCGGGAAAAAGGCCTCCGAATCGGATCCGGTAAAGCCGAATCCGATTCGGAGCCCTACCGGCCGAGATCGGAATCGGCCCCTCAGTATTCAACAAGCATCGAACAAAAGTTAACAAATCTCTGTCCACCCAGTACTTTAGCTTAAGAAAAGAAAAGTACTTCATTACTACTTACATAATAAAGTATACTGGCATAGTTAACAGTGGGCAATTCTTATGGCTACAAATGGGAATAGTACCCACTAAAGCTACGAAATGACAGTTTACTGCAAGTAACTGTACTTTCACCCCATACACTGGGGGCGAGTAAACTCTTGGGGACTAATGGCCTGCAGATCCAAGGCGTTTCACAGTCATGTGTGAGCCAAAATAATTTCTCTATGCTCTCTTCTCTTTTAGGGGTGGGTATAACTCGCGTAGTTCAGTTTAGCATAATCACATGGAATTACCTGAAAATTCAGTTAGATAATGCACAATTATGCAAGAAGATGAATTCTGTGTTTAGTGCTATTTCTCACCTCCTTGAGATGCCTTACACTGCTTATCTTCACTACCCTAAGAGTCAAGTGTGGTAGCGGTGTACATGAACCAGTTTGCAGAGCCATAGTAGGACGGACCGCAGAACACCGGAGGCAAAAGACCCCAACGACAATGGTCGTGGCCCAGTAGCCCCTGCCTGTGACCCCAGAACGGATTGTGACAGTGTCTCACTGAACAGATCAGCAGGCTGTGTGAAAGAGGATCAAACCGGGGTATTTGGTGCGTTTACAAGAGCTTTGCCCACAATTGTATATCCATCTAAACAGCTGAAAACCACACCTTTTTGCCAAACGTGACCCATGTGAACCTATAAATGCAGACGCTGGAGTATAAAACTGTAATACAAGCTAACACAGGAAGACTTAATTTATACTGAAAAACAGGAGTGAATGTCCTATGATATGAATTGAATTAATTTAATTTCTAAAGCGCGCAAATAGTCAAGGGTGTCTTGGCACTATGCGCAAAACAAATCTAGGATATCAATGTCATGTAGATGAAAACAAAAAAGTAAAATCGATGATGAGTCACAAAGTGTGCAGTAGAATTCCAGAGGGAGGGAAGAGGTTGATTGAGGCGCTCAAGTCTGTTCTTTTCCTTTACATTCTGTAGCTTATAGGCCTGGTTTTATTATGCGATAAACAGGACTTCAAATCCCAGAATGAGAAAGAAAACAATCGAATTAGAAGAAACTCTCCCGTCTGGAGTTAGGAACCCTGCGAGTTCTCATCATTATATATTTGAACCAAATTACTCTTTTGCCTACAAAACAAGCCCAACTATTTAAAAAAGAAAGCAAATAATTCCGAGAGCTGCACCGAACAAAGATGTTGTGACATCTATTTCTCTCTTTCATAAGCTTTATTCGGTTAAATTGAACCATAAAAGCAAAACACTGATATGTAAAAAGTACAATTAGATATCATAAATAATTCAGAATCCCAAAATACAGTCGACTGGATGAACACATAAATCAAGCCGTCATTAAATCAAAATACTGCTCCCCTGTCAAACATAAATATAAAATACAATTAAAATTTGATAAAAACTTGATCACTTAAAAATATAAAAGGTGACAAAGGAGACAGAGTTCTCATCATTATATATTTGAACCAAATGACTCTTTTGCCTGCAAAATAAGCCCAACTATTTCAAAAAGAAAGCAAATAATTCCGAGAGCTGCACCGAACAAAGATGTTGTGACACTTTAGCAAAAGCATCATGCATGCGAGACCTCTAGCTAGTTAAGAAAAATGTGCATAAATCGCAAGCAATTTGAAAATATAAACATGCTTTTTAAAACGTGCTCTCTGGTTCCCTAAATATGTTAAGCTTGAGTAAAACATTTGCCTGACTGAATCTTTCTAAAGTTTATTAAAGGTTATACATTTCTCAAAGATTGCTCTTTTTTTGCAATCCTCTGTGAAAGTAAATCATCAGTCGGAGCCAAATATTATATTGGAAAATCATTCTTACACAAACGGAAACTGTTATGATTTAAAAGGGCGCAGATGAAACCATACATTTTCACAGGAAGATCAATGGAAGGCACTTTATTAGAAAATATAAATCACTTTTTAATTTCAGATGCAATAAGAAAAGAACTCATTTTTTCAGTTTCATTGAAATTGATTGTTACACCTGCAGAGAAAGGGAGCTTTATCTTCTCATTATCAGTCAATTAATATGCGGCTCTAAATGTGAATACTATTCCAGTTAGCCATAAATGGGTGATTTTATTGAAGTCTTAATAGAGCAGGAAAAACCGACTTCCACCCTCGCTTAATGAGGTCATCTAAAAAAGGCGACCGTGATTAGGAGCTCCAGATGGGATTAAACACGACTTTTTCCATTGTTTCTAAGGTTTTTGAAAGTCAGTTTCCAGAAAAGAAATGGTTAGTTTAATGTTAAACAGAGGAATAATACTTTCTCTTAGTTTGATTTCATTAATGATATATTTACATGAACAGAAGGAACATGAGCTCTACAGAAAGTTTTTCGTTGTGGAGAGAGTTAGAAATATGCAGGCCTTCAATGTGAGCTCCATTCAATTGCACATTGTTAAAATGGACACCGGCTGTAATAAAAATACCTCTTACTTTGTTAGCTGTTTAGCTATCAGTTTATCTGGGAGTCACAAAAAAGGTATATTGCCAAGAATGATTACCATTACAGAAATAGTTGCTTGTTGCTATGTCACTCCACAAAAAAATCTGTACAGCTGTAAAACAGAGTTCTCGAGTTTCCCAGTTCTGGTTTTATAAGGGGACAACTACAAGTCCCTAAATGCAAAGCAAAAACCTGCAACTAAATGAGTTAACCAAGCTTGGATCTGGGAAAACTGAAAGCTCTGCTGAACGATGTGGTTCCTTTTCAGACTAACAATTTAAACAGAAAAATGTATACAAGCTTTGGGGACCACACATATCCTTTTTTCAGATGTAAGCAGGAGGGATAGCTCGGTGAGCTTAACATTCACTGCTAGAACAAACAGGTGATCAGCACGTCAAGAGTTTGAATCCAGGCAATGCTTAGTCAGCCTTCCATCCTCACAAAGGTAGGTAAGTTGAGTCCCTGAGTGGGTAATAGTAACATCTTTCCTTTACAGTCCGTGTGTGGTACAAAGTTTTGTATAAAAACACATTATTATTATTCTACCACTCATTTTCAACATGCAACATTTTATTTAATTTTTATTTCCAAAATGGAAATATACAAAAAGAAAAAAAAATGCAGCTCAGCTCTCCATTTGTAATAAATTATTTCACGATCCATTATGAGTTTCATTTCAATTCATCATAGTTTGGCGAGTTGCACACCATGCTTTCAACACATTTCTCCAACTTTTAAACCTCCTTCTTTTCGTTGCGTGCTCCGTGGCGTCGTGCCCAGCCCAAACAGCACGTATGAAACTAAACAACAACATATTTGGGGCCACTTTCTGCCCCTAACCACCGGCACAGCCAAAATTGCAATTGCAATATTTTTCTTAACATTTTTCTGTTTTCCATTATTCAAAACGTTACATCATTCCATCAATAATTTGGAGTCAGAAGAACGTGAATGTTTAGCAATTAAACATTGGACAGAATACAAGTTTGCAGACAAGTTTGAGACATTTCTAGAGTTTTTAAACGCTATGGGCTGCATTAACAAATTGAATTATTCAGTAGTTGCCAGTGTGTAATGCATTATGGGAATTGTATGATTCCTAGGGAATCCCGGGAGTTTTTAAGGGATACAGGTGTTAACCATTAGGAGCTGAGGGGGCGGGCATCTTGCGAGGAGGGGTTAAAGTGTTATTTAAGTGAAAGGAGGATGAAAGGGAGAGGAGAAAGTTTATTCGGGATGGAGTGAAGAGGATGATTGCTTCCTAGCAGGTTGGAGAAGAGTATGGAGGAAACATGAGAGATGTTGTTTTAGACACGGAAAGGATGTTAACATCAGGAGGTTGGGCGAGAGGGGAAGCATGATGTGGGGAGGGGAAAAGAGAGACTTGGGTTTGTTAGGTTCAATTTACGGGAATGTATGAAGGAGTGGATGGGGGTCGCAAGATGGCAGGATTATAAAATGGTAATTAGTTACCGAGTTACAGGCAGCCACTAATGCTAACTTTTTTAAAAACGGGATTTGAACAAGACTGATACACGAGGGGATTACCAGTTGAATTAATGTTTGAGATTAACAAAAGAAGGCAACTTTAATCATGAAATGTTGTTGCATGCGCTTGCTTATATTGTCTGATGGAATATTAAAGTATGTGTAATTGTTATTTTTAGTTTTCCCTGACGAAGGGCCCTAGAGGCCCGAAATGCATTGGATTACAATAAACTGCTATGGATGAATTTGGCTTAAGTCGTGTTCTTGAAATGAGGTTCGGATGGCCCCAAATATGTTGTTGTTTCATTTCAATTCGCCATTTTGCAGGGGTTGGTACCACATTTGACTGCCAATTCTGTGCAAATATTGCTCTTTCTATCAGTGTCCCAAAAATATAAGCTAGCTACAATTATCTAGAGCAAGAGTCTTCTTGTGAATGCAGCCCAGCCGGACGATGCTTGGGTTTGGAGAGATATTCCCTCCACAATTCCTACTTATTTTCAAGTAGAAAGATTGCCCACAATTTTTCAATAGCTCCAGAGCATGAGTACCTAACAGAGAATTTACTTAAATGTACAGGTGTAGGCGATAAAGTGAGAAATATTGTATCCGTCAAAGATTAGAATTTACAGGAAGTGAGTTTTTCTACTTAACTGTATCCAATCCACTTTTGCAAAACCTATTCCAATAACCTCCACCTACCTTGCTCGTACTTTGTCATTATCAATTTTAAGAAGAACATTTAGTATTCTATATACCCGCCAAAATGGTCTTTTCTTGCTTGCCTGTTGAAGGCTATCTCATACACTGCTACAGACTCCCTACTTTCTCAATCAACAGGAGTTTGAGCAAAAGTTGATGAGAAATTAGGATTCCTCCACAGTCAAGGAATACTCTTTTACTCTTTCACCAATTGTTTTACGTTTCATGAGCCACAGATCACAGAACTGAAACACAAAGATGTAGTTGATACTTCTTTTTAGTACATCCAAACATCCCTAACCATTCTGTCATCTGTAACAAAATGAGGTTTGCAAATTCATGGTTTGACCTAAAGATTGCAAAATTTGGGATGTAGGGCCTGATTAGGATGGCGGGCGGACTCACGTCTGCCCGCTACCCTAACCAAGATGGGGACCGCCCGTCATAGTGGGGCATCCCACAGGCAAAATTACAATGCAACAGCCACCGTGGCAGACACATTGTCCACCTTTTTGACTGCGGCGGGTGCTGCTGGCTACAGCACCCACCGTAATGTTAAAAAGAGATGTGTAACAGATCCCTGCACCAAGTGATAGGCACCATGGAGTGCCTGTCACTTGGTACAGGGAACTGTTTGGGGGCACCATAGGTGCCCCCCACACCCAAAGAAAAGGGCCTGGGGTGAAGGGGGCACACTACGGGCCCCCAATGTCCTTCCCTGCCAGCCTTTCCATGGCGGGTGAACCGCCATGGAGAGGCTGGCGGGGAGGGACCATCCTAATCCCTACGGTGGTGCCTGGTAGGCACCGCCACCAATTCAGGGATAGGAAGGCCTCCCCAGCACCGCCCGGGCTCAAGGAGCCCTTCGGATGCGTGGTGGTCTGAGTTTCAGACCACCACGGAACCGCCTGCCATCATTATATGGCGGGTGGAAAATGGCCTTACCATGGCGGTGAGACCCCCACCGACAGCCTGTCGGTGGCAGTCTCACTGTGATCGTAATGACCCCCATAGTGTCCAAGTATTATTTCTCAAAATAAGGGTGAGTCCCTCCACCTTCCTCTAGCTTAGCACAAGACTTTAGACTTGCTGCTCAGGGTGTTTTACCTGCCCATGTGCAAAGGTTCACTAATTTATTTAATTTCTAAAAATACCTTTATACAAAGGGCAGGGTGTTGTTTGAAGCAAAGCCTGCATTGTGGTCGTGCAGCAAATTTGCCCTTTCTGTATGGTCAATCCTGATTTGTTGTCTTTTTCTGGACCCTATTTCTGTTGGTATTAGGACTCTGTGCTCTGTGACACTGCTAATCAGTGCCAAAGGGTATTTGCTCTGGCCCTAAAATGGAAGTGGTAAAATTGCTTTCACCCAATCAGACTATTTAACTGCCCTGTAAGACCATTGTAGATGGTGCATCAAATGCACCTATGCTTAAATGTCATACGTGAGCTTCAGTGTGCATTTACAACAGTCTCATTCAGAATAAAGATTTGTGTCTGCCAGGGTCACCACTGCGCTCCGGTTGGGCTACAGTTTAAATGCACTACAGTAACACCTGTCAAGAAGAAATGCTGCTGCCGTGTAGGAAAAGCTTATTTTTACCTATTCATAAGTCATTCCTAAAGAGTGCCTTATAAGCCGACGGGCAGGTTGCCAATAATTTCTACATAATGTTTAAAATCAGATTTAACGATGTAACCAGATTTTTGATAATGTTCTTTAGGCTGCCTGAGCCAGAACTGGTTAAAAACCAATTCTTCCACTCATTCCACTTCTAGAGCTGAAATAAACAGCCTGTCTAGTAGAGTTAGAGAGTCTGGATGAGAGGACAAGTTAGTTTAACAAAGGGCAACCTTTGCACTACCTCCTTTGGCTTGGAGAGGCCAGGGAGGCTTATTAATTCACTGGACCCAAACAGCATGCCACTCTTTACAGTAAGGGAGAGAATCAATTTTGCCCATGCCAGATGGTGAACAGCTCATCTAAACAAGGGAATTGCTATGGAGCTGAGGACATGCCTCCCTTGTGGCGCCAGGGTTCTGCCATCTTGAAACCAGGGCTCCTAAGGTAAGTCTACAGTAAGGCATAGAAGAAGTGCTGAAAAAGGAGGAAGAGGGACTGCAAAAAGTAGTTAGGATTGGATGGTTGAATTTCTCCAACCGCTGGGTAGTGTACAGGATAGATCTGGCGTATCAACCACTACCTCTTCAGAACATTCATGGACCTATGAAGAATCCATCTGAAGAAGAGGGCCCTGATGGAAGAAAACTCATGACTCCAGCTGAAAGAAGAGGACTCAAGCTCACAAGAACTCCTGACGGCACCTAGGGACTGGATCTACTTTCCAAGGATCAAGTTGTTGGCCTCCTGTTAACCTGCTTCAGCAACGGGGACAGCAGGGAGCTCCTTACTACAAGAGGGCTCAGCACACCACTGAGGACTGGACTCTGCAGAAACAGTGGCTGGCGATAGACCTGGTCTCCAGAAGACTGGCCCGAAGAGCTAGGAGCTGCAGAACTGACAAGAGAAACTTTCCCAGCAGTTGGAAATTATGTTTGAAGGTAAAACCTTTGACCGGGATGACCTGCTTAGTGTATCGAACATCTGTTCAATGATAGTCAATCTAAAATAGTACCTAGATCCCTATGTACTAGGAACTGCTGTTTTCCAGTGGTGCTTTACTTTTTCTAGGCACCCTTTGGCCTTAAAAACTAAAAAACTAATTAAACCTCAAAAATCTCTGGTTCACCCTTTACCTATTTGAATGAATTTAGCATCTTTTTGTTCACTATATTTTTCTCTAGTTTTCTTAACTGGCTTGGGAATGTTATTGTGCTGTATTCATGACTTTAAAATTATTGGTACTACTTAGGACCCGATTCCGGTGTTGTTTGGAAGGCCTCCGAATCGGATTTAGCTTTGCCGGATCCGATTCGTAGCCCTTGTTAACGACCAAATCGTACACAGGTCCAAACGACCAAGTATGAAGCGAAGATCGCGTAAGCGCTGACCGAATCGTTTCCGGACCCGAACTGCTCCGTACGACTCATTCGCAGCCGGATTGTACAGCGCAATGGAGCCGAATTCCGACCGAGCGAGTACGATGCACGATTCGGACAGCCGCTTCGCCTCGGTCTCAGTGAGACGAAACGGCTGTCAGAAGCGTACTTCGGGGGGCTGTAGCAGGCCCCCCTGCACCCGGGGCCCTCCAAATCTGTTACGGGGGTGTGCCCATGGGTCCCCCCGATCCGGGCATGCACAGTGTGATGGGCAAAATGGGTGCCCGCCCAAGGGTGTACGCTTTTCCCCACCCACCCCTTTTCTGCCATGGGAGCCTGTGTACGCGTCTGTACACAGGCTCCCATAGAGTTCAATGGGAGTCAGAGCGAACCGAGTCCGTCAGCATACGTCTACATCGTACTCGTTCGGTCGGACTCCAGGAGCACGTCTCACTCGGAAAACCCTTCGGATCTGAGTCGTACGGAGGGCTTTCCTAGCGAGATCGGAATCGGGCCTTTAAACGGTGTGCAGACAAAATATCGAGTTGGAAATTTCGAACTACAGAAATATCGAGTCCTAAATATCATCAGTGAGAAATATCGACAGCAAGAATATCGTGGTCTGGAATATCGATTTGAATGTAAGAAGTATCGTTTTTAAAAATATAGAGGTCACTCATAAATATATTATTGTTTAAAATATCAATTTTTTAATTAGTGTTATGTATTTTAGTATATATTTTAAATGTATGTGATGTATATTTTTGTATAAGTATTGTTTATGTTTTTTAATATATGTGTTACATTTTTAGTAGTTATCAATTTTATTTTAATTAAATTTTGCGTTTTTTATTTCTGTAGCGGGTTGTGGGTTTATAGGGGAATAGGGTGGGAAGTAATTTTATTATAATAAATTAATGATTTTTTAAAATGTATTTATATTTATTTAATTGAGATTTTATAGTGTTAATTGTGGGAAGTAATTTATTTGGAATCAATTATTAATTTGTTGTTAATTAATATTAATTAATTAATTGAAAATTAAATATGGAAATTGTGTAATTAATATTAGGTGCAGGTTGTGGGGTTTATAGGGGTAAAGGGTGGGAAGTAATTTATTTTTAATTAATTAATAATTTGTTGTTAATTAATATTATTAATTAATTAATTGAAAATTACACATGGAAATCGTGTAATGATTTGTGGTGTGGGTTGCGGGGTTTATAGGGGTAAAGGGTGGGAAGTAATTTATTTTTAATTTATTAATAATTAGTCGTTAATTAATATTAATTAATTGAAAATTAATTATTGAAATTGTGTAATTAATTTTAGGTGCGCATTTTGGGGTTTATAGGGGTAAAGGGTGGGAAGTAATTTATTTTAAATTTATTAATAATCAGTTGTTAATTTATATTAATTATTTAATTGAAAATTAAATATGGAAATTGTGTAATTATCTTTAGGTGTGGGTTGTGGGATTTATAGGGGTAAAAGGTGGGAAGTCATTTATTTTTAATTAATTATTAATTAGTTGTTAATTAATATTATTTTATGAATTGGAAATTAAATATGGGAACTGTGTAATTAATTTTAGGTGTGAGATGTGGGGTTTATAGGGGTAAAGGGTGGGTAGTTAATTAATTTTTATGTGTTTTAATTTGTTTTTTAATTAATAATATTTATTTAATTGATAATTAATTATGTTAATTATTGAAGTACATTTTATTTTTAATATATATGTGGGTTGTGAATTGTGTGGTGTTATAGGGTAGGATGTACATAAAATTAATGTATGTAATAATGTTTTTGTTTATAAATAATTTCTATCTAAAAATATTTCTTTGTTTGAAAAATATTTTTATTTTTTATTTAAATATTTGTAGGTTTTTCTGTTATGTATTTAACATTATAATATATTTTTATTTTGTTACATCTATAATATTAAATATATTTGTATTTACATTTTTGACATATTTATATATTTTTATAATTTATTTTGTTTTTCAAATATTTTGTTATTGTTGATATTTTGTTTGTTCTAATTTTGAATTGACTGTACTGTTACACTCACTGGAGTGGGAATAGTAATTTTTACCCCTCCGCTAACCAGCACTTTTCCTACTGTTGCACTCATTGGAGTGGGAATAGTAATTTTTACCCCTCCGCTAACCAACACTTTCCCTACTGTTACACTCACTGGAGTGGGAATAGTAATTTTTACCCCTCCGCTATCCAACACTTTCCCTACTGTTGCACTCATTGGAGTGGGAATAGTAAATTTTACCTCTCAGCTATCCAACACTTTCCCTACTGTTGAACTCACTGGAGTGGGAATAGTAATTTTTACCCCTCCGCTAACCAACACTTTCCCTAAAGTTGCACTGACTGGAGTGGGAATAGTAATTTTTAACCCACTGCTATCCAACACTTTCCCTACTTTTGCACTTGTTGGAGTGGGAATAGTAATTTTTATCCCTCTGCTATCTAACACTTTCTCTACTGTTGCACTCATTGGAGTGGGAATAGTAAATTTTACCCCTCAGCTGTCCAACACTTTCCCTACTGTTGCACTCACTGGAGTGGGAATAGTATTTTTACCCTCCGCTATCCAACACTTTTTCTACTGTTGCTTTGATTGGAGTGGGAAAAGTAAATTTAAATATTTTTTAAATAGTTTGTTTTAATTAATAATAGAATGTTTTTTTAACATAAATGTTATGTTATTGGTATATGTATATATATATTTATTTGTTACATTTTTATATATTTTTAAAATTATAAAATAAATTTAAATTAATAGTTTAATTGTTTTACAGTAACTATATATAATAATTATTATATATGTGTGTTTAACTTTTTTAAGTTCAGTTTATTTGCAATTTTCGTAAAATGTATATTAAATCTATTTATGTTTTAAAATTAAGTTTATTATTTAATATATATTTAATATTTATTATTTTATTTTATATGTATATAAAAAATGATATTTTTTACATCTATCTTTATGTCATCAATATTTTTGTTTTGATATTTTTGTACTTGCCTTTATAAATATAGGACGTCTATATTTTTTACATCTATATTTATGACTCTATATTGTGGTATGGGGATGTTTTGGGTGTCGATGTTTTGTCAGTGAACCATCTCTGAACTGTGCTTTGACCAAGCCATATTGTGTTTATTAAGTTGGCAGGGATCACACTTCTTCAAAATTAATAACCCAATTTCTGACAGGTAGTGTAATCATTTTAACTGCATTACAATGCCCAATTAATGAGAGTAAATAATCTCCTAACCTATTAAAATCCTGCTAATCTTTAATAAAAGCTGTGAATATTCCATTTATACAATTCCTCTTTTCTGGAAGTGATCTCAGTTCCTAAATATTTTTTCTGGAGCTGCTGATTTCTAACCTGCAAAACATTTTGGAGGATTTTTTTTAAAACATGACAGCGAGAGAGTAATACCTCAGTTTTATTTTACTAATTTGATGATCAGATGTGACAGAGAATTTATCTACTATTTCAAATACCTTATCTACAGTCTCCTTGTAAGAATTTCAGTAGCATGTAGGTGAATTTTGGAAACTTCATCTATTTTAGCACTAGCCTATATTTTATCCTGATTTTGAATAAAAGCTGCTAAAGACCACAGTTAGGGGGTCATTACGATGGCGGGCGGAAACACTACCGCCGTGCCGACGGAGGTAAAAACCGCTACTTAACGTCCGCCAGCAACTGCCCGCACTCCCGCCAAATTAGGATGTGAAAAGTCAGGCTAATACCGCCCGCAAGCCTGCGACGCCGCCCGCCATCAAAGTACGCCCGTTTACGTCGCGGCGCCAGCCAACGGAGGCACACCGTCCGACGAAATGACGTACCGCCCGGCGTACAAATTACGATGACACAACCAAAAAGCCTCATCGGCAAATAGACACCGCACGAGAACAGGAGGCGGAAACCACATTGCTGACCACAGAAACAACAACCCGGCCTACTCCGACATGAATCCTGCACTCCAGGCCATCCCAATGCTGTACCTGATGCAGCAGCTAGGAGTGAACGTGCAACGACGACGCAGGTAGGCAGACACACAACAAGGGCATGCAAAAACCGCACACCATGCAAGGGCGGAAAAACTGTACATGGGCCCCCTAGACACCCCTGTGGGGACAGGACACATCCAACACTGTACCCACACATATCCCACCTGTAAAATATAATCAACCCGCAACATCCTGGGCACCCAATACCCCGGACCGGGAGGTGACGTACCCGGCACGGCACCGCAGCGCCCCGGCGATGACGCACATGCGCACAACGCAGAGTCCAACGACAGCGCCACGCATGGGCTGCACACAAACACCGCAGGGTCACAACAACACACCACACACACCAGCCCCACCCTGAAGGCACAAGTCACGTGGTCCCCCTGCGTCAACCATGACCACAACCGACAACTCACAGTTGCCAAAACGTAGTCACACAAGTGTGCCGAACAGGGGAGCAAAGTGACGTCGGAAGAGGAAAACACCTGTGTGCAAAGCATGGAGAAACACACGGCAGCTGCGACAGAACTGCACAAACAATGGACATTGACCGCAAAAGGCACGCCAGTCACAACAAACAACATCTATACCATCCTGCACGCAACAACAAGCCATGCCATGTCCAAAATAGAGAAACGCTGCTGCCTGCGAACAGGTGTTCACAATCACGGCGCCCACACACAAGTCCCAATGTACAGCGGGAAAGAAGTGACCCACCCACACACGGGAGAGCAGATAGCAGTGAATGTCCTTCCATTCCCACAGCCAAATCACATTGCAACATATCCCGCAGGAGAACGGAGCCATTGGAACAAGCACAACCCAAACATAGCCATGCTGAGTCAACCATCCCCTGGCAGATAACGCCGAACATGAAAGAAAGATAAAACCACAAAATACAATTATACCATTGCGCCTTGTGGCTCAAATGCAAGTAATCAGGAAGGAGTCAGACACCACTGGCCTTGACCATTCATAGGAGCATGTGGGATGAGGGCCTGTGGCCGCCTCCCAAGCCATACACAAAGTCCTGCCGCCTAACATCCATTCAAGAACACCCAGCACCGTCCGAGGTTGCACTCAGCAGACAGCCCAGGCAGCCGGAGCACGCCACCACAGCACCCAGCAGCAAAATGGACGGGGCACCAGTACTATACACCTACGCCAGACAGATGCAGCTGTACAGCAATAGCTTGATACAGACAGTGGGCTGTGCAAATCTGGCTATGCTGAATGTAAGTTATCGATAAGGGTGGGCGGAATTTGCGGAATTGCGTTCCGCGAAATTCCGCAAAACGGCAAAAATCTCCGCGAGCACGCGGAATTTCAGCGTGCTCGCGGAGATTTTGCTGCGCCCCTTTATATCTGTAAGTGCTTCCTGTTGAGGTTTAATTTTTGTGACAGGAGCATCGTGCCAGCCCAGAATGAATCCTGCCCTGCATATTTATCCAAGAAGATGAGTCCGTTTTGTGCAATACCTCTACTCAGCTGGAGTACTTTCTACTGGCTAATCAGTAAGTGCTACCTCGTTGGGTAAATGTATAGTGCCTTTCCTACACTACACTACAGCTGCGTAAAGGACCTGAAGAATTTTCCCCAGTGACCTGTGTGTCTGTAACTTTGCCACCGCGCCGAAAGCACCGGGGTCCTTTGATTAAGCTGTCCATCATAGTGGGGAAAGGGCGGGAAGACGGTGCATACCACTAGTGTATGTGGGGGGAGGCCAAACGGGCGGGGCTTCTAGGCCCGTTCACATGCCTCTTGTTTATAAAGCGATACAAAAGGGGATGATGGACGGAACGTTTGAGCCAATCAAACACTCACCCCCAGTCAACTGATCTGGGTTTAATCCATCATCATTCTTTAGCTCACTCCACCACCCCAGTTCAGACATGGCCATATGCAAATCAGTCTGACCCTGTGCCTCATGGGAACAGTCCAGCCCGAACTGCCAAGCCATGTCTTCCCTGGACCGGAAACAAGCATCCTAGGACCGGTTTCTGGCATTCCAGCCGTCATCAGCCAGGCTTGCTTGAATCCAGTGGCAAAGTGAGCAAGGGACCCACGTCTGGGCATACCCCCGCCAACTTAGGGCAAACAAAGCGATACAAAAGGGGATGATGGACGGAACGTTTGAGCCAATCAAACACTCACCCCCAGTCAACTGATCTGGGTTTAATCCATCATCATTCTTTAGCTCACTCCACCACCCCAGTTCAGACATGGCCATATGCAAATCAGTCTGACCCTGTGCCTCATGGGAACAGTCCAGCCCGAACTGCCAAGCCATGTCTTCCCTGGACCGGAAACAAGCATCCTAGGACCGGTTTCTGGCATTCCAGCCGTCATCAGCCAGGCTTGCTTGAATCCAGTGGCAAAGTGAGCAAGGGACCCACGTCTGGGCATACCCCCGCCAACTTAGGGCAAACAAAGCGATACAAAAGGGGATGATGGACGGAACGTTTGAGCCAATCAAACACTCACCCCCAGTCAACTGATCTGGGTTTAATCCATCATCATTCTTTAGCTCACTCCACCACCCCAGTTCAGACATGGCCATATGCAAATCAGTCTGACCCTGTGCCTCATGGGAACAGTCCAGCCCGAACTGCGAAGCCATGTCTTCCCTGGACCGGAAACAAGCATCCTAGGACCGGTTTCTGGCATTCCAGCCGTCATCAGCCAGGCTTGCTTGAATCCAGTGGCAAAGTGAGCAAGGGACCCACGTCTGGGCATACCCCCGCCAACTTAGGGCAAACAAAGCGATACAAAAGGGGATGATGGACGGAACGTTTGAGCCAATCAAACACTCACCCCCAGTCAGTAATACCTCTACTCAGCTGGAGTACTTTCTACTGGCTAATCAGTAAGTGCTACCTCGTTGGGTAAATGTATAGTGCCTTTCCTACACTACACTACAGCTGCGTAAAGGACCTGAAGAATTTTCCCCAGTGACCTGTGTGTCTGTAACTTTGCCACCGCGCCGAAAGCACCGGGGTCCTTTGATTAAGCTGTCCATCATAGTGGGGAAAGGGCGGGAAGACGGTGCATACCACTAGTGTATGTGGGGCGAGGCCAAACGGGCGGGGCTTCTAGGCCCGTTCACATGCCTCTTGTTTATAAAGGGTCAGAGCAGGATCTCAGCGGCAGACGAGGAGAAGGAACCTCCTGGTCACAGGAACTACACGAGGATTGCGCTCGAGAAAATCAAGGGTGCAGAGACCTCCATCAAGGATTACAGCTAACTTTACAGGGTGGAAATGGAGAGAAGGCACATCTGCTTAACCACGCTCACGAATTCTGCACACCTACCCTGCATATTTATCCACGAAGATGCCTCCGTTTTGTGCAATACCTCTACTCAGCTGGAGTACTTTCTACTGGCTAATCAGTAAGTGCTACCTCGTTGGGTAAATGTATAGTGCCTTTCCTACACTACACTACAGCTGCGTAAAGGACCTGAAGAATTTTCCCCAGTGACCTGTGTGTCTGTAACTTTGCCACCGCGCCGAAAGCACCGGGGTCCTTTAATTAAGCTGTCCATCATAGTGGGGAAAGGGCGGGAAGACGGTGCATACCACTAGTGTATGTGGGGCGAGGCCAAACGGGCGGGGCTTCTAGGCCCGTTCACATGCCTCTTGTTTATAAAGGGTCAGAGCAGGATCTCAGCGGCAGACGAGGAGAAGGAACCTCCTGGTCACAGGAACTACACGAGGATTGCGCTCGAGAAAATCAAGGGTGCAGAGACCTCCATCAAGGATTACAGCTAACTTTACAGGGTGGAAATGGAGAGAAGGCACATCTGCTTAACCACGCTCACGAATTCTACACGAGGATTGCGCTCGAGAAAATCAAGGATGCAAAGACCTCCATCAAGGATTACAGCTAGCTTTTCAGGGTGGCAATGGAGAGAAGGCACATCTGCTTAGCCACAACCTCGCTCACAGAATTTGAGCTTCAACTCGGGCACCTGCTTTATATATACCCGAATTCCGTTCCGCTCGCGGATCGCGAAAGTTTCGACATTTCCGCGCGGAACGCGGAAATGCCAAAATTTCGCAAGTTCCGCGAGCGGAACGGAATTTGCCACCCAGGGTTAGTTATCGAGTAACTTACCGCATTGAAATGTTCAGCTGCGTCATCCCCATTTTCTACTGTCGGAGGTGCCCGTACCACTGGCCTGTGGATTTATGTCTCTCCAACCCGGCATGTCCAATTGGGGACCTGGTACACCTGTTCTCACCCCTGGACGCCCACGACAGGAACTGTTCAGTGTATGGGGGCATGGCGTATGTGGCTGCAATAGGACACACACTGCAATGGAACCAGTGTGCCTCCACACAACGTATGCTGGATCACAGTTTCATCGAATGTCACCCGACATGTCCCATCAGGATCATACAAGGGACAACCTACGAGGAACACGTTGCAACCCACCATCCGCTTCATTGGATGTCAACCACAAATACCACCAATGCGAGGGATGCACTGCAGGAAGGTATCGCATACCTGACAACCTGTCAATTCATGGGTCCCCGAATCAATACCCACAATTGAACATTCATGTGCAACACCCTACCCATGCTTGCCGTCCGCACGCAGAGGCCAGTCAGCTGTGCAACAACTATACCAGGCACACGGAAACAAACACCTGACCATCGACACCACCGTCATGACACCTGACATTACCGGGACATGCACCCTGTCCATCACCACATCCCGTGTCCCTGCATGAACACGGGGAGGCTGAGGAATGGGACCTGTGTACAGTGACCACATGGCCAACATTGCACGAACCACATTGCTACAATATGCATGCCGCGCACCTGAACACAGGCACCTGTAAGTGCACGCTGACCTGTCTGCTGAATAACTTGAGAACTGTCATCACACCTTCTCCTGAACTTCCGTGCAAGGACATTTGCATGGACAACAAATGCAACACCCCACAACATGTCCCCGGGCATTGAGTCATGTACAGCAGCCACCAGATCGCAACAACATGTGAGACTATGCTGCATGCATGTAGGCTCATGCTCTGATGCCACCTCTGACGCAGGTGTGTCGGAGTCACAATTGTCGTAAACCTGTACCATGGGACTTAGATGTACTGTGCTCATGATGTCAAGCTGTCTGGTAGGGTAAACCAATACTGTCTGTGTCACAGCCTACGGCACCTCAGTAATGAGCTAATGTACTGTAGCATAGCAAGGGCAGGGCATTCTTAACTCTGAATCCTTATTCCTACAATTAACGACTTATCACATCTACCTGTACCCCCTTATGAATGTGTAACCATGCTAAGTATATCCTCCACATGCATTACGCTGCCAGTAGTGTCCACATCCTGCATCACAGAGGATGTAAGCTTAAATACATGCCTTAAAGCCAATATCTGACTCTGGAGAATTATTGATCGTAGACAAGTACGAATGAGAGAGGATGAGAGTGTGAGAAGTACACGGGACTCGTGAGATTACCATGTAGTCAAGTGACATTGGATGTCCTCCCCTGAGAGAGAAGCACAACTGTGGAATACACACATGTGGCATGTGAAGCGGGAGGGCCTCTTGGCACAGGTGGGTCTGTGGCACGGGTGGGTGCACACATGCAGTGTCGACACAGACTGTGTGGGACGAACCCGGCGGGGTACATTTATTTTTATTTATTTATTTACGAGGTTTTATATAGCACTGGCTTCACCCTTAGGTATCAGAGCGCTTTACAATTGGGAAGGTGATAGAACATAGGTTACAAAAACACATGGCAACGAGAAGAAGCGTAGAGATAATAGGCTTAAGCAACAAAGTAAATAACATATCTTGGTTATGATACAAAGTGAAAGGAGGTAGTATATTGGTAACATTTACAAATATTTAAGCAGTAGAAAGAAGCTAGATTCATATTTTGAATGAAACGGAAGGGTTAGACCAGAGTGGAGGGAGGGAGGCTAAATTAAAGTAGAGGGTGAACTGAGGAGATGCTAGAGGTGTGGAAGGGTAAAGGTGGGGGGTATTACGTGTTTGTGGAGTGCAGGAGAGGTAGGAGAAAGAGGAGCATCATTGGGGATTTAAGGTGGAAAGAGAACGAACAGCAAGTATGGGCATAGAGTGATTATGGACCCCAATATTTGTTGAGCAGGTGCAATTTAAGGTCTTTTTTGAAACTGACGTATGAAGGATTCAGTCGTAGGTCTTTGGGGAGGGCATTCCAGATGCTGGGGGCCTTACCAGAGAAGGAGCGAGATTGTGCGGCTTTCTTTTTTAACAAAGGGGGACGAGGAGGAGAGAGTGAGTGCTTCTCATCGAACGGGTACTGCCCGCTTTTTTTAGTTTGTTTGAAAGGTAGATCGGGGTTTTTTGATGAAGGGCTTTGTGAGTGATGCAGGCTAGTTTAAAGGAGGATCTGCCTTCAATAGGAAGCCATTTAAGGGACTTTAGGGTCGGCGAGATGTGGTCAGAGCGTTTGCAACCAGTTGTAATCCTGGCCGCTAGGTTTAGCACAGATTTAAGTGGGGCCAAGTGAGTTTTGGGAGAGCCGATGAGAAGGGCGTTACCATAGTCAATTTTTGAGAGGACTAGGGATTGTACAACTGATTTGAAATCTTCCGCTGGAATGAAAGGTTTGATTTTTTTGAGATGTTGGAGTATAAAAAGTGCGCTTTTGGCCGAGTTTTTTACATGGGAGTTGAGCGTAAACTTACTGTCGAGGGTGATGCCAAGGGATTTAACCGATTCGGAGAGGGAGAGTGAACAGTTAAGGGCAGTAAGGTCAGTGATCCATGTATGGATGGGGAGAGGGTTGTTTTTAGGAGAGAATAGAATGATTTCCGTTTTGTTAGGGTTGAGTTTGAGATGATTGGAATGGAACCAGTTTTGTATGTTAGTAAGGGCGGTGTTAAGGTGCAGAACATCAGAGTGGGATTTGATTTTATAGTAGAGTTGGGTGTCGTCAGCATATAGGTGATAGTTAATGCCTGCTTGTTTGAGAATGAGGGTAAGGGGTTCCATGAAAAGGTTGAAGAGGGCAGGAGAGAGGATGGATCCTTGGGGGACACCAAGGGAGACTGGAGTGGGGCTAGATAGGCAGTGGTAGATTTTTACTTGTTGGGTTCTGTGTTGGAAATAGGATTTGAACCAATTGAGGATGGTGCCATTAAGACCAAATCTAGATTTAAGTGTGGAGAGTAGTGTTGAATGGTTGACAGTGTCAAATGCCGCTGAGAGGTCAAGGAGAATGAGTAGGCAAGTCTCGCCATTGTCCAGGGCAAGGTGGATGTCATCAACTATATTAAGCAATGCAGTTTCAGTGCTGCAGCCTTTACGGAAGCCTGATTGTAGGGGGTCAAGTAGGTTGTAGGTCTCAATGTGTTTATACAGTTGTTGAAGGGCACATTTTTCAAGGGCTTTAGAGAGAAAGGGGAGGTTAGAGATGGGGCGGAGGTTGTTCGAGTCATTAGGGTCGGCCTTAGGGTTTTTTGGAATGGGTGTGATTTGTCCGAGTTGGAGGGGGACTGGGACACATCCCGATGAAAGGGATGAGTTGATGATATTGGTCCAGTACGGGACAAAGACGTGCTTTAGGTTTTGGACGAGGGAAGATGGGAGAGGGTCTTTAGTGTGGGAGGATGGTTTAAGTTTGGACAGGATGCTATAGACTTCAATTTCAGAGACTGAGTGGAAATTCAGCCAGGAGGCATTGTTTTTGGGTTGAGTGTTGACGGGGGGAAGTTCAGACAGGGTTAAAGAAGGAGGGGGTGGGGAGGATAAGGGGGTGTGAGCAGAGGGAAGGTGTTGAAGTGGTGTCAGGGGAACCAAGGGGGTTAGGGGGACTTGGGTTAGGGTGAAGGATTGGTCGATTTTGGCAATTTTTTCAGAAAAAAAGTTAGCTATTTCTTCGCATTTGCTAGTGGTGGCCGTCATGCTGGGTGGGGCTGGGGAGGTTTGATTTCTAATAATGCTGAACAGTTCTCTGGGTCTGTTTTTTGCTCGGGAGAGCTGTGCTCGGAAGAAGGAAGCCTTTTCGGCGAAGATGTGTTTCTTGTATACAGATCTAGCGGTTCGAAGTAGGATCAGATTGGAGGGGGAGGGGTGTTGTCTCCAGGTTCTTTCTGCCAATCTAAGAGCCCATCTTTCATTATTTAGGTCTGGATTGTACCAAGTTTTGGAAGGGATGCTTTTAAGGGTTTTAGGTTTAGGTGGGGCAAGTTGATCTAGAACCTCAGAGATAGTTTTATTGTAGTGTTCAGTGAGATCGTTTGTATTGAGAGAAGGGGGAGTGCGACTGAGTTGATCTTGGAGTTTAGCCTCCAGTAAACCTGCAGGGATACGTTTAAGGGTTCTGGATAATATTGTGGTTTTGTTGAATTTAGAGGGGCGGGTTGGGTTAAGGGTGAGATCGAGAACAGTATGAGGTGGTGGTCAGACCAGTCAATAGGGATAATGTTGGAAATAGATGCCAGATTACTGCTAGTAATGATGGCGTCAAGGGTAGCTCCTTTAGAATGGGTTGGGGTAAGGCAGAGTTGCTTGAGGTCATTTATCTCAAGGAGGTTATTGAGGAGTTTGATGGTTGGGTCGTCTGGCAAGTTCCAATGAAGGTTAAAGTCTCCTAGAAAGAGGCTTTTAGAGTTCGAAAGGGACGATTGTGAGAGAAGTTCAGATATCTCCTCGGCGAAGGGGAGAGGTTCACCTGGAGGGTGATAGATGTTGTGTAGTCGTATTGGGGGGTGCCTTGCATTTTAAGTTCTGCTCCAAGGTATTCAAAAGTTTTGAAGTCATAGTTTTTGGCTAGGGATAGTTGGAGTTCGTTTTTAAAGATTATTGCTAGACCGCCTCCTATTCTTTTAGGTCTGTCTTTTCTAAGGATAGAGTATCCGGGGGGAGAGAGTAAGTCTAGGATGGGTGTGGAGTGATCGTTGAGCCAAGTTTCAGTGAGGAAGGCCAAGTCTATATCTTCACCAAGGATGGTTTCGGAAATTTCTGTGGCATGACGAACGGCTGAGCGGCAGTTCACTAGCATGCATGTCAGGGGCTTGGGGTTAGTTATGGTGGGGGGCAGGAGGGGATTGCGGTGAGTTGCCGGGGGGTCTGGGCGAGCAAGGAGGGAGAGAGTTCTGCTGGTTCCGATAATGTTAGGGATGGAGGAATGGGGAGGGGCCGTATCCTTGCATGTCGGGGGCTTGGGGTTAATTATGGTGGGGGGCAGGAGTAGATAGCGGTGGGTTGCGGGGGGGGTCTGGGGGAGCAAGGAGAGGAGAGAGTTCTGCTGGCTCCGATGATGTTAGGGATGGAGGAATGAGGAGGGGCCGCATCCTTGCATGTCAGGGGCTTGGGGTTAGTTATGGTGGGGGGGCAGGAGTAGATAGCGGTGAGTTGTGGGGGGCCTGGGGGCGCAAGGAGAGGAGAGAGTTCTGCTGGTCCCGATAATGACAGGGATGGAGGAATGAGGAAAGGCCGCATCCTTACGGGGGCCTTAGGAGAGTAGGAGTTGCAGAGGTCGGAGAGCTTGGAGGTGGAGTAGTCATTCAGGGCGCGACAAGGTCTCTGAGGATTATTTTGAAGTGGTGTTGTTTTACTGAGTTTGGGATTAATGAGTTTTGGGGGCCAGTGCGAGGCGAAGTGGGCCAAGAGGGGTGGAGTTATCGGTATGGAGGATTTGGAGTTAGTGACATCCTCTCTAAGACGGACTAACTCAGATAGGAGGGAGGCAATGTTGCGGTCAATACTGTAGAGTGTCTGAGTTAAGAGAGAGAGTTGGGGCGTATTGGGTGAGGCGGGTGGGGGTGAGGTATGTGCTAAGTTGGTTGGAGAAGGAGGTCTAGTGTTCGTAGAGGGTGGTGAGTCTGGAGGGGGGGTGCGTGAAGTCTTGTGGCAGTGGGCGAGAGGGAGGACTGTGGGGGGGAGGAAGTGTGGGTCCGGTCGGCAGAGGGAGACGGGGAGTGGGGGAGGACTGGGTCGTACTGGAGGTAATGTGGGAAGGGGGAGGGTGGGCGGTTTCGGAGATGGTCATGGGTGGATGTCTGTTCTGGGAGGGATGTAAGCCTGTGGGATGGCAGGTTCTGGCAGAAGTTGGGGGGAGGGGAGTGTGGGTGGATTGGATATTAGTGGAGGTAGTTGGAGCAGGGGGGGTGGGTGGGCTAGATCGGGGTTGATTTGGGGTGGGGGTTAGTTGTTCGGGGAGGGTGAGAGGTCTAGAGGGTGACAATTGGGGCATTGTGGCGGTGGGAGTGAGGTGCTCCTGGCGGGTGGAGAGAGGGGAGATATGGCAGTGTGTGTAAGGGATGGGTATGGAGAGAGATGGGATAGTTTGAGGGGTAGAGGACGTGAGAAGGGGAGTAGAGTGGGTGAACGTGTTTAGCGGAGAGGTAGCATTGATATTAGAGTCATGGGGTGAGTTCAGATAGTGGGGGTAGGATCAGAAAGGGAGTGACGGGACAGGCTGGTGGGGAGATTTGGGGGAAGGAGAAGGGTTAGGAGTGGTTTGGGGGAGAGGGAAGAGGAGTAGGTAGGGACATTTGGTGGGACAGAGTGTTAAAATGCTGTTCAAAGATATTAAGGTGGTGTTCAGAGGCTTGGATGAGGATATTTCCAGTTTTGAAGATGGAGATGTCAATTTCGCCGTGAAAGGTGGGGGATGGAGTAGTAGAGAGTTTGAAACCGTAGGGAATGAATGTGGACTAGTGTGTGCACAA